>JAZHYW010008862.1:0-49043 GCA_037355805.1 Ixodes ricinus | reverse complement strand
TTTTATATGAGGTAGCGAAACCTGTCCACACAACGGGACAGACCTTACTTTTGCAAGATACTTCATTGTATTCGTGAGAAAAATCGCATTCGAGAGGAGGTTGAAAAAACGATTTTCCCAACTGCGCGATGACGCAACTTTGAAGGCCGTTGGAATAAAGAATACAGCTTTCTACACCGTCGAATTTTTTATGTTTAATGCACGCATACTTTTCTGCCAGAAATAGTTAAATTTAAATAATATGAGCATATATTTCAAGCGAAATAAAATGCCAAACTTGGCTTCTGGAGCAAATCCTTGCATAATGAGGCATTTTTCGGCGAATTTTTAAGTCGCTTTAAATTTATATAATAAAGCTGAAACTTTTTGTGTCGAGTGTTTCTTGCTTTGTGAACTTTTAACAAATTAATTAGCGTTATACTGTTGAAAGTGTTTTCTGCATTGCGCCCGGAAATTTCGTCAAAATCGAAAAAGTCAAAATTTTGCGATTTTTGTGCGGCAATTAAAAAAAATAATCATTCTCGATTTTCTTTAAATTTTACCCGATGGGCCCTTGATGACCGGTAATTACAAATCTGCAAAGACATGTTGCATTATTTTGTTTTAAAACAAAAAAATAAATGTGTAACCAGGTCGTGGTCGCATCAATTACCGCAGGGGCGTTTCTGTCTTAACGACTAGTGGTACAGGAGCGACGCATGCCACAGTATCCGTACTTGGTCATATTAATGCCCAGGTGCTCATGAAGAACTCTAAAAATAACACGTGAACTTGGTTTTCATCGCTGATGTGGCTGGTATTGCCAATGAATACTGAACTTTACGGCGAATCCGATCCTTATTAGTGTGTTATACTTGGCTGGTTAGATGCTCATCGTGCTACATTTTCAAATTAGTCATTTAATATCAGTACTTCGCTGACAAAATAATTTGATTCGTCGTTCTAGGCACCGCTAGGACCGAGCGATGTTACAGAAGCTTTTGGCCCGACCGATGGAGGGCGTGGCGTGAACGGAAGGTTAAGCCGGTGGTATATTATGGCATTGTTACGCATGGCGTAACTGAACTCCAAGCCGGAGCATAATTGAAGACGGCGCCGGAGGAAAACAAGTGTTTCTTGATGCAGACTTGCCAAAAAATAAGTAACAGCCCCCCCCCCCCCCCTTCCCGTGGCAGAAAGTGAGGCCGAAGGTTACACCCGCGCGCACAGAGGCGATCGTATCTCACCGACTCGCGGCGGCGATACGCGACACCGGCGGCGTCCCTGCGCGGTGTAAACATAACCGGCCGGGCATGTGGCGATGGTAAACAAACACCAAAGTCATTCCTCGTGCGGTGGCAGAACAGCCCCTCCCCACGGAAGAACAAACAAAGAGAACGGAAAGGGGAGGAGGGGGGGGGGGGGGCAAGGACTCCTGGAGAGTTTTGCCGGTGCTAGCCGACTGTACGAAGGAATGTACGAAACATGTTTGATGCATGGGTCTGTAGTTGTGTCCGCTCCAGAGCACATTGAGGATTTTCCGCCTATGGTCCAAAACAGCATCTTTACGCGCGGAGCTATGCCGCTATTTGCGACAATCTAACTCATGACTCGGCGCATGCATGCTTAGCCTTGTCAAAAATTAAGTCACACCTCGAGGACAACACATCAATCTACTCTCGCCTCACTTACGATAGCGATGGAGCGGCCGCTCATTTTAAGAACCGGTACCAATTTCACGAGTTGCAGTGCAGTGAGCTCCAGACGACGAAGTGGATCTTTTCGGCAACAGGGCAAGGCAAGAATGCATGCGACGGGGTAGGGGGACTTGTAAAACACCAAGCCACCCTGCAAAATTTTCGGGCGCCTGCCACTGACGCCATACAAGGTGTGAGTGGGTTTGTACGGGCACTGGAAGGAAAAATGAAAAACGTCTCCTTGCTCTACATTGTGGATGGCGAGCTTGAGGCATTTCGAGAACGAAAAAAACTGGAGTGGAAGGACGCCAAGAGGGTGCCTAGAATCCAGTCGCTTCACATGTGGAAATATGAAAAATCAGATCAGGAGAATTCCTTGTACGTGGCACGCAGCGCGGACTCTGAGTGGAAGAAGCCCTGAGTCCCTTGAACGTGTTCTAGTAGATTGCTTGTGTCACCAAATCCGGCTGCGCCCGGATATATTAAAGACTCCTCTCGTCGAATTTCCCGGAGACCGACCCAGGCGTACATCACAGTTTACAAATTCCTATGCCCTTCAATATAAACAAGACCCCGCGGGACAAACGGTTCGAAGGCCTTCCTGCACCTGGTTTGATATATCGCGCTTACAACCACGCTCTTTTTGTCTCGTACGATATGCGACCTGTGTGAACACGAAGTCTGCTCTGGACTTGGAGCCGTGAGATTCGATCTGCGAAAAAGCGGATCGAGCCCGGGAAAAGCGACGGTGGCGGGCCATGTCTGTGCTGGGGAAGCCTTCGCAAGAAGTGTGCGTGTGCGTGTGTGTGTGTGTGGCTGGCCTCATCGAGCTGCCCACTAGCCCACCGTGGAATCCACCGGTACCACCCCCTTCGGACAATGCAAGGGAAGAGGCCGTAACTCCCGGACAGTGACAGATTAGACACTCCCTCCACCCGCTAGCTCCTCAGTATTGCAATCTGGTTGGTAGTGATTCAGGATTTTAGGAGTTCAGTTTTCAATTGTCTAGTAATTGTTTTTCTTCTGTGTATTTGCTAGGTATATTTGCATTTTTCCGCCCGCGCACCGGCTGGGTAAAGTGCTAAGACTATTTATTGCCACGTTTCGATACTTGTGAACCCCATTATATTATTTCTCTTTCTAATTAAATAATCGTTTTAATTAAACTCCCGTTGTTTAAAAACTTGTGTTACGTCCTCTTTATTGGCAAGACCTCACCGCGGTGTAGGCCGGTCGTCTGGTCAGCAGATCTTTCTTCCTTTTCTGTTTATAGTGAACCACGAACCTGTGCGCGTGTGACGGCTTACGGCACTCGGTGGCGGCGCTGGCTGATTCTCACCAAGAGCGTTCTAATTGCAAATAAACATCTGCAGGTTTTTGCACTCTATGACCCTCTCAGAATTTTATAAAAATATTTCCCCAGATCGATAACTCTCTTGCCCCCCTCGACCCAGTCACAGATCATGACTTTTCTGATCGCGGATGAGGCGTCGCAAGATATCCTGTTGGAGCGACTTGAGTAGCGCCCAAGCGCACACATGGCTGTTGCTTCCGACACTGAACCGCTTACACTACCTAAATTCCCTCTAACTCAACCTTGATTTCCACTCATTCGCCATTGTTTTTCAAGAAATACACTGTTTTCGTTCCGCCCTAGCCATGCGCGCGATCGGTCGGGGCAGAAGTTTCCGCAATGTCGCTCGTTTAAGCGATGGCTAGAGAAATCAATCAAACTATTTTGTCAGCAAGCTTTCGAGCGGTGCCTAGAAATACGAATCAAATTATTTTGTCAGCCAGGTACTAATATTAAAGTACTAACTTTAAATGGTAGCACAATGAACATCTAACCAGCCAAGTATAACACCCTAATAAGGATCGTACGCGCCGCAACGTTCAGTTTTTATTGGCAATATCAGCCATATCAGCGATAAAACCAAGTTCACGTGCTATTTTTATAGTGCTTCATGACGCCTGGGCATTAATATGACAAAGTACGGATACTGTGGCATGCGTCGCTCGTGTACCACTAGTCGTTAAGACAGAAACGCCCCAGCGGTAATTGATGCGACCACGACCTGGTTACACATTTATTTTTTGTTTTAAAACAAAATAATGCAACATGTCTTTGCATATTTGTAATTACCGGTCATCAAGGACCCATCGGGTAAAATTTAAAGAAAATCGAGAATGATTATTTTTTTAATTGCCGCACAAAAATCGCAAAATTTTGACTTTTTCCATTTTGACGAAATTTCCGGGCGCAATCCAGAAAAAAACTTTCAACTGTATAACGCTAATTAATTTGTTAAAAGTTCACAAGGCATGAAACACTCGACACAAAAAGTTTCAGCTTTAGAACATAAATTTAAAGCGACTTAAAAATTCGCCGAAAAATGCCTCATTATGTAAGATTTGCTCCAGAAGCCAAGTTTGGCATTTTATTTCTCTTGAAATATAGGCTCATATAAGTTAACTTTAACTAATTCTGGCAGAAAAGTATGCTTGAATTAAACGTAAAAAATTTGACGGTGTAGAAAGCTGTATTCTTTATTCCTCCGGCCTTCAAAGTTGCGTCATCGCGCAGTTGGGAAAATCGTTTTTTCAACCTCCTCTCGAATGCGATTTTTCTCACGAATACAATGAAGTATCTTGCAAAAGTAAGGTCTGTCCCGTTGTGTGGACAGGTTTCGCTACCTCATATAAAAATTTAATTGAAAACAAAAAATAGGCATGACACCACCATGACCGTCCTTATCTCAACACACCCAGCTCATAAGTCGGCAATTAGAAGCTTGGGAACCACCTTTGCAAATTCAGCTGAATTTTTGTTTACGCATTGGTGTAACAGTAGTAAAAGGAATGAAGAAAGGCGCAGCAACTATTCAATATCGCCGACTCTTAGTAATCACCGCGTTCGGATGGATGATGGCCTTGGCGTAAATGCGTCTTGTTAGCTATGGCGGGATGTAGGCGAACGTTACTTATTGGGAAGTACAGTCATCTTTGCCTCATTGTCGATCGCTGCGATAACATCTTTGGCCGAGACACATAATCTAAAAGTAGAAGTTTTTCAAATTTTCTTGATTTCACACCGAAAGTTATCCCACTCTTTACTTTCACCTAATTTTCTTTCGATTTTATATGGGCTATTTCTCGGTATTTTACGGTGCTTACTTTGAATTTGCTTCAAACCCAAAGTTCAATATTTTCACATGGCTAACAAAGAGTTATCGGTTTTTGCGCGAACGGTGCTCAAATCGATCACATGAATAGGTAGCGCTACTCGTTGTGATCAGTTAGAGTAGCTACGTGCTCTGCATAGCTGCTTTAAGAAAAGTAGCAGGTTGAATACGAGCGAGTGCAGCGTGAGCCACATTGAACACAAAAGTGCCCGTTTGATGTCGTACTTGCGAAAAATTTTCACCATGATACAAACCCTAGAGAGTAGCCTAAAACATATTACGTTAAACACAACCCGAAGACGCCATCGTGACTCCCAATAGGTCACTTGAGAGATCTGCAAAATTACAGGCGTACGATTGTTCAATAAATAAATAAAAATATCCCTAGTGGCCAGGTCCCTTGTAGGTATAATACCTTAAATAGTCTCCCAACACTCCAACAACTGAAGTTCTTTTTCCACAAGCTAACCTTTAAAGAGATTGTTTTAAAAAATTTTGACAACAATTGTCTGCTCCAAAAGTGGGAATCTCTGCTCCAAAACCTGTTGTTCCCTGCTACAAGAGCTGCTCCATATCACCCGTTGTCAGTTCCACCCTTGGGCATATCTTCAGATTCACATTAAAGCCTGTTCGAAAAGGAATCATGACGCGACACGACTCCGGCAAAAATCGTAAAAGGTGAAGCATCCCGCAGTCCAATGGCTGTTTGAACACCGCCGAGCCGAAATCATAATTTTCCTCTCACTTCCTCCGCTTTTCGCCTACCTCGGTGCTCGTCCGACTTGACGTCACATGCCACCTGCCAATGCTGTCCATTTGTTCTGTCGGGCCCTCATATCCTTCGATGTGTTAAAACATTTACACGATCTTACTCCAGGGAAAGGGTTTTGTACCCTTGCCTGAGAAACCTACCCGCGTCCAGCGTCACTCTATCTGTGTTTTCACGTGACACGACCTAGCTGCCTGAGTAGCTCGGATCTATTTGATTGAGATTTTGAATAGGGCCCTTCCGTTTTTATGTTTTCGGGACCAGAAGAGAAGGGGAGGCCTTGAGCGATTGATTGACAGCCAACAGAGCTTGTGAGTGGCTGTGCGGACCCGCGTGATGAGCATGCTCAAGGCCCCCGTGAAGGAGACGGGCGAGACTTGACAAAAAAGCTTTCCCCCAGCAAAAAACACAAAAACAGTCGGAGGTGGATTTTCATAAGACTTGTGTCGGAGTCACGTTACCTCATGATTCCCGTTTCCACAGGCATTTATACACCTTTCCAAGTAACAGTCCGGCCCTCATGTTGCTTTCGAAAGCAAGTAAAGCACGCACCTAATGCACAAACTTTCAAAATATCACCTGACAGAGGCTTTTTTTAAGGTATATAGATGAGATAGTTTGAATATGTTTTTGTAACTTTGAAGTATGGTGGCTTCACTGAAGTAGTTACTGTGACACAAACCTGACATTGTTGATTCTGGCATGTGTTACGAGGTTTGTTTGTTCTGTTATAGTTCAGAGGAAGAAGTAATTCTCATCTTCAAGGAAACTAAAGTCATTTGAAGGAAAAGAAACTTGTCATACTATGACAAAAAAGTACATAGGGAGGTTTGCAAAAGACATAAAGAAATAAAATGCACTTATAGAACACAATACAGGTGTATTGGCCTTATTTCCCTGAAGAGAGCGAATGCTCGGCACATTGCCAGGTGTCGAGGCACGGTTAAGTGTAGACTGGAAATGAGCGCCAAAGGATTTCCAATCATGAACCAACAAGCCAAGCTATACATTTTGTTAAGTGTAGACGCCGGCTGAAAGCTTGCGGCTGGGAGAGTCTGTGCTCGTAGTTCTTTAAGCACGAAGGTGCAAGAGTCGAGTCTGTCGAGCTGGCGCATCCCATAACGGTCGCATGCCAGTCTAGATGAGCAAGCCAGCCTTGGAAGAGTGTAGAAGGGGCAGGTTCAAGCCTTGGTGTGAAAGGGGCTGCGGCCTTCAATGATCTATTGGCGTGCCACACACACAGGACGTTCTAAGCTTCTTTTTCTTTGTTTCATATCTTGCTCTTGAGCACTCGTAGAGGCGCGCACCAAACGCGGCAGGTCTGAATGCTGCACAACACAAACTCGCACACATCACAAATTCCTGCTATTAGCCCCGAGAAGTTCGCGTGGCGCCCCCTTACGGCGAACCGGGGTGACGTCACGGCGAGGAGAGAATTTTTCCCCGACTCGCCCCGCTCGCCTTGTGGAGGCTGTGACGACGCTTAGCTGTCGGCGCGCTTGTTTCTATCGAATTTTTTTTTGCGTGTTTTTCGTAGGAGGTGTCAATTTTCATATGTGGCTTTATTGAGGTATGGCCCGTAGCTACAGGCGAAACTTCAACTAACATTTCAGGTATGGTTGACAGGGCACGCAACGCATGAATCACAGCTGGTATATGAAAATAAATATGGCCACAATAGACCTATTGCTAAATTACCCAAGCATCAAGGAGAATTCTGTGAATGTATGTACACGCGCCACACGCGCTCGCCTTCACGGTATAGGTGGTATTCACTGAGCCTGCAGGTTCGATTTTGCCAGGGAGCGCCACCGTCGATCCGCCATCTTCGAGGTCGCCGTTTGACTCGTTTGACTGGCTTGGGTACGCGGTTGTAGTCGTACGTTGGTAGTGTGTGCTAATTTCATAGAGCTGAAGAAGCTTTGTTGAACAAAAGAGAGAAAAAGGTTTATCTCGGGGGCGGGCCGTTTTAGTTTCCTTGTTGCCGCCGAGTACCGGGTGTAAAGGCTGAACCGCATGTAAGCAATTTAGCGAGCGACGGGACGAGACGAGCGACGGCGACAGCGACGATACAAGCGACGACGACCCGCTTCGCTGTCGCTCGGTCACTCGCGCGACGAGGCAAACCGCATGAAAACGACGGGAGCAAGCGACCAAGGCGACTAGCGACGTTTTCTAGAAATCCAAAAACCGAGCGACGCGACGACCGACCGTGAGAAATCTCCGTCGCTCGTCGCCGACTCCCGTCGCTGTCGCCGTCGCTCGCTAAATCGCTTACATGCGGTTCACCCTTCACTGTCGCTCGTCGCGTAGCTCGGTTTTGGGATTTCTAGAAAACTTAGCGCTCATCGCCTTGGTCGTGTGCTCCCGTCGCTTTCATGCGGTTTGCCTCGTCGCGCGAGTGACCGAGCGGCAGCGAAGCGGGTCGCCGTCGCTTGTCTCGCCGCTCGCCAAATCGCTTACATGCGGTTTTTAAATCGCTTGGGCTAAAGAAAAATGCGCCGCATTTTTCATAAGCTGCGCACTCTGTGAGCCGCACGGTATGTTTCTGCACAGGAACGAACACCGAAGGCACGACGTACGTACGACACAGATGCGATGGAGCAACACGGTTACACGGCCGTAGTGCAGAAAATCCGCTAGAGAAAAACAATAAAGAAACTAGCAAAACAAAACAAAGAGTAATCACACCGTGCCACAAAAGCACCAAAGTAGAAAAATCAGTTCTTGCAAGAGCTACCGCCGTGGGCACGGCGCGCGACACGGAGCGCTTCATGGAGCCGAGGGAGCAACGCGGCCGCGGTGAACGAGTCCGATAGCGACAAAAACGAACTAAAACACACACAAAATACTCCTACGGCGCTTCAAAAGCACCAAAGTATAAGAATAACCCCTGGTTTCGGTCAAAAAGATCCTTTAAAGTTGTAAAATGCTGCTAAACCACGCTCAAAAGGTCCGGCCAGACGACACCCGCGATAGAAAGAGACCTCGAAGATGGCGACCGTGGTGGGCGATGCCAGCGAACCTAGCGAGTGACGTCAAGTGAATGTCACCTATAAAAGAGTCGAAGTAAAACACCAAAATATAGCGTTGACAAACGCGCGTGCAAGATGCCATTTGTTTTACACATTTCCTTTAGAAAAGTTACTACTGCTGACGCCAGCACGTGCAGGGCGTGAAACACAAATCCTTGCATTCTTCTTGATGCTTGGGTAATAGACCCTTTCCGAAATTCAGTCTGGCCACTTTGATCACTATCATCATCTGTGGAACGGCATCTGTGCCATACCAATGGCGGCTTTCTAGTGACTGATAAAGGAAGACGTTGAAGATGCTCCCAAGCGGATGATGCGAGGCCTGTATATTCGGGGGTTAGCACGACGCGACGTAGGAATGGAACACAAGAGCTACGTAAGCGTTCATTTCTAACTCAGATTCAGTCAAGCTGTGGGCAGCACACAATCGGCTTTAAAGCCCTTTGGTGTATAGAATTTTCTCGAGGCGTCTGTGCGGGTTGGGGCCTTGTTCTCACTGCAGGTTCTTGATCACCATCGAACTAAAAGTGATCGAGAAAGAACTCACATTGAACAATTCCTCGCGTGCCGTTGACTTGCGAAAGTGACGGTGTCCGATAAAATACAAGTTCATTACGGCCATTGGTATGGCAAAATCTAAACTGCTATACGAACCACCAGATGGCACTGAATTTAGAAAAGGGTCTATTTAGCAAAAGGTCTATTGCAGGAGCATCACTATTAGCGCCGAGATGTTTCGGTGGCGCCCTCTTATGGTTTTCCACTCCGTGACGTCACGACTGGGATTTGCCTCGCCGTGACGTTACCAGTTGTTATTCTGGCTACTGTGGGCAACCTGGGGATTCCAAGCGGTTGGCTCAGGTTGCCCCTTCAACAATCATGCGTAGTCATCTTGACCACGAGGGGGCCAAGGGGAACTGGCCACGCGAGCGGCGCTCCGCCGCTGATAAAGGGCCGCCGCAGCGTCTGCGCGGGGGCTGTTGGGATCGCGCCGCAGGCGATAGCGGTCATTAAATGTTTACGTGTTGTTGAACCGGTGTGCTGTGTCATTCCCCGAGACGGGTAGCAGCAAGGGAAACCCTACACTGGCGCCCAGACGTGATATGCTGCTCGTCTGGGAGGATGGCCGCAAACTGGGTTCATTCTTACGTTTCACATAGTCCATTTTGCGTTCCTGAGTTTGCCCAAATTTGAGGGGGCGTTTCTTCGCAAGCCTAAGTTCATTGACCCGCGGAAGTCTCCACTACAACACGATGCCGACTACAGAGGACGCCGACAGAAACGTGAGTGAGGACGACCTTTTGACGCTCGGTGCACTCGCGGATAACGCCGCCAGCGACATAAAGCCGGACGCTAAGCCTGCAGTCTCAGTCCCGGCAGGCGCATCATCAGAGGGTGGTCTAGCAGAACTAAGAGTGGCCATGACCATGCTTCTTCAGATACAACGAGAGCAGATGATGCGCTCAAGCCCCACCCCTGCTGGAAGTACGCCCCCAGGGACTACCTAAGGCTTTCGCTTAGCGTCCCGGTTTTTTCGGGATACGCAGATAGCAAGTCAGTCGCGATGTTCGTCTCGGAACTGCGGGACTACCAAGCTGCGTCGGGAATTGACGACGAAACCATCCTCACCCGCCTTTTGCCGGTTGCACTGACAGACAGTGCAGCACTGTGGAGGCAAAGACAAACTAAATTCACAAGTATGTCAGATTTCGAGGCGCGATTTAGGACGGAGTTCCTGCCTCCGGATTACAGCATGCGGATTAGGGACGAGCTGCGCGCGCGCACACAGCACCCGGAAGAGTCACTCATTGAGTTTGTAAGGGCTCTCCAGGGCCTGTACGATATCGCCGACGCCGCGGCACCAGACGCGGAGAAAGTACAACGCGCCATCCGCCAAAGCCACCCGCGTTTCCACCCCCATCTCAGGGGACGCACCTTCAATAATTTAGACGAGATGGCACGGGAAGCGATCACCATCCAGGCCGACATCCTCGCGGAACTAAGATACCGCCCCCTCCACCGCAGAACATGACTCTGGAACCATCATTTGCGTGGTCTGGAAACGCACATGTACACAGAGTCAAGAGAGAACCAGACGATTCTAATCAGGCGTCTGTCCCCCAGCCCTAGGTCCTCGTGCATACGAATCACGAGCCCTAGATCCTCGTGCATACGAATCACGGAGGTGCAGCGGTTATGAGGGCATACATTCACAACGCTACAGCCCCTCCATTGATCAAGATGAGTTCTTGGCCTCTGGACCGGTAACGCGGAGCTTGGGAGAGGCAAGAAAGAGCGGGACACCTCACGAAGCCGACGGGCGGGCCACGCCCCGTTGTTTTCGATGCGGCCAGCCAGGACACATACACCGGGACTGCAGCGAACGGCAGCGGCCGCCTCAGACACAGGGAAACGGCTACGGCCGGCGGTGGTAAGAAATTTCTACTCTCCGCCGGCCGCGCCGAAAACACAATCCACAAGGTCGAGCCGCCGCAGCCGCCTCCGGGCCTCCCGGAGGCTCACACGGGCTCCGGGGACTGACGCTTTTCTATCGACCTTCGGTGGCCCTCCAGCACTTTTTCTTCCTCATTACACTCTTGGTTGTGAGACTCCCGGCGTGTCCGATCTTGCATGGACACCCGGGCGCCCAGCTCACACCGTTAGCGGTGTTGAGACTCCCGGCGTGTCTGCTCGTGCATCGACAACCGGGCGGCCAGCTCACAACACTTTCCGTCATGAGACTCCCGGCGTGTCCGCGTTCGCGTCGACACCCGGGCGCCCAGCTCACACCGTTCGCGGTCTTGAGACTCCCGGCGTGTCCGCTCTCGCGTCGACAACCGGGCGGCCAGCTCATAACACTTTCGCTCTTCGTCGTGAGACTCCCGGCGTGTCGGCTTTCACACCGACACCCGGGCGCCCAGCTCACACCGTTCGCGGTCTTGAGACTCCCGGCGTGCCTGCTGTTGCAGTGACACCCGGGCGGCCAGCTCACACCACTCACCGTCATGAGACTCCCGGCGTGTCGGCTTTCACACCGACACCCGGGCGCCCAGCTCACACCGTTCGCGGTCTTGAGACTCCCGGCGTGTCCGCTCTCGCGTCGACAACCGGGCGGCCAGCTCATAACACTTTCGCTCTTCGTCGTGAGACTCCCGGCGTGTCGGCTTTCACACCGACACCCGGGCGCCCAGCTCACACCGTTCGCGGTCTTGAGACTCCCGGCGTGCCTGCTGTTGCAGTGACACCCGGGCGGCCAGCTCACACCACTCACCGTCATGAGACTCCCGGCGTGTCGGCTTTCACACCGACACCCGGGCGCCCAGCTCACACCGTTCGCGGTCTTGAGACTCCCGGCGTGTCCGCTCTCGCGTCGACAACCGGGCGGCCAGCTCATAACACTTTCGCTCTTCGTCGTGAGACTCCCGGCGTGTCGGCTTTCACACCGACACCCGGGCGCCCAGCTCACACCGTTCGCGGTCTTGAGACTCCCGGCGTGCCTGCTGTTGCAGTGACACCCGGGCGGCCAGCTCACACCACTCACCGTCATGAGACTCCCGGCGTGTCGGCTTTCACACCGACACCCGGGCGCCCAGCTCACACCGTTCGCGGTCTTGAGACTCCCGGCGTGCCGCTTGCGTGACACCGGGCGGCCAGCTCACACCACTCACCGTCATGAGACTCCCGGCGTGTCGGCTTCCACCGACACTCGGGCGCCCAGCTCACACCGTTCGCGGTCTTGAGACTCCCGGCGTGTCCGCTCTCGCGTCGACAACCGGGCGGCCAGCTCATAACACTTTCGCTCTTCGTCGTGAGACTCCCGGCGTGTCGGCTTTCACACCGACACCCGGGCGCCCAGCTCACACCGTTCGCGGTCTTGAGACTCCCGGCGTGCCTGCTGTTGCAGTGACACCCGGGCGGCCAGCTCACAACATTCTCGGTCATGAGACTCCCGGCGCGTCTGCCTTTGCATTGATCCCCGGGCGAACAGCTTCCACTGTTCCCGGTCAGCTACCCGAAGCAAGTGCATTTGAGTTGGACCCTAATGCGATTCCCTTTCAGCCAAAGGTCGGCCGGTCAGATTCCTGCCCGATCCCCAGCGTCAAAGCCGCTTTGAAGTTCTCAACACCAAGGATGGTCACCCTGGATGGCCGGGCGCTAATGGACTCGCACCAGCCGACGGGGGTAGGAACAGCCTCACTAAACGAGAAACCGACAGTGCTCATCCCAGCCGTGAGTAGAATCGAAGCTACACCCAAGTCCCTTGAACCTCGTATGACTGTGAATGTACTAGGTACACCAGTGGCCGCTCTTCTAGATACTGGTGCAAACATATCGCTTATTGGGGATACTGTATTTGCGGAATGTAACAAGAAAAAGATACATCTCCGGTCAGCAAACGTGAAATTGCAGGTAGCATCGGGGTCCGTACTGCCTGCTGCCGGTGCAGTCAGGTTACGAATTTCTTTTCATGGCAGAAAACGAAGACAACGGTTCGTATACCTCCCGGAACTACCAGTGCCCATGATCCTGGGTAGAGATTTTATTGCAGCGGAGCGGGTTTTGCTAGACTTCGGCCAAGCCGGATATTGGTTGGGAGGCGAAACGGCATTAACGCCGTTTACCAGACGGCAGGATTGTATTCGCGGCCAAGCGTTCCCGTTACACTTTGCCGGGCAGATGTCTTTACTTCCAGACAGCGTGCTCAAAGCCGTGCAAAAGTGTTCCGGTAAAGACAACCAGAAGCAGCTCCAGCAACTGCTGGAACCTTTCTCGCCGATGTTCACGGAAAGACCTGGGAAAACCGATCTCCTACGGCACCGCATCGAAACTAAGGATGCACCCCCGCGGAGGTGTAATCCGAGACCCATAAGTGCTCACAAGCGCGAACTTCTTGATGCGGCGCTATCGGAAATGATCGACACAGGCGCAGTACGTCAGTCAAAAAGCCCATGGGCTTCCCCGGTGGTCCTTGCTCCAAAGAAGGACGGCACAGCAAGGCTTTGTGTTGATTACAGGCGCCTAAATGAAGTGTCAGTCAGAGACAGTTACCCGTTTCCTAGTATTTCCTCAGTAATGTATGCCCTTGGAAACGCGACTGTTTTCACAACCCTCGATTGCAGTCGCGGATTTCTTCAAATCGAAGTTCATCCGGCTGATGTAAAGAAGACCGCATTCATTTGCCACAGGGGGTTGTTCGAATTCACTCGCCTTCCCTTTGGTTTGTCCAACTCTCCTGCCAGCTTTCAACGCCTAATGGACGTTGTGCTCGGTGACGCGAAGTACGAGTTTGCGATGGCGTACATGGATGACGTAGTGGTGTTTTCACGAACATTCGAGGAGCATCTCGTGCACCTTCACATCATACTCGAACGAATGCGTCAGGCCGGCCTTACGATTCATCCAGATAAAGTCCAGTTGGCATCGCCTGTAATCAACCTTCTCGGATTTGTTGTAGATAACGGAACGCTGCGCCCGAATGAAGATAAGCTGCGCGCAATAACGGAGTACCCGCCCCCTTATGACGTCAAAGGCCTACAGAGATATCTCGGGATGATTGCGTTTTATAGAGATTTTATTCCGCAATGCGCTGAGATAACTGAACCTCTGAACCGATTGCTCCGCAAAAAAACGAGATGGTGCTGGGGGCAAGAGCAGCAAACCGCATTCGCGTGTCTTTCAAGGGCTGTGACTGAAAACGCGTGTTTAAATCTGCCCGACTTGAATCGTCCGTTCATCTTGCAGACCGACGCAAGCGATTACGGACTAGGAGCAGTTCTTCTGCAGGAACATGACAGCGTTCTTCGTCCCGTCGCTTTCGCCAGTCATACGTTAACCGGAGCGGAGCGAAACTACTCAACAACCGAAAAAGAGTGTCTGGCAATTATTTTTGCGCTTAAGAAGTTTGACATGTACCTTGACGGCGCTTCGTTTAGCATTCAAACTGACCACATGGCTCTCTCGTGGCTCAAAGGGCTTCAAAACCCTGCAGGACGACTCGCTCGATGGGCCCTTTCGCTCCAGCGCTACAAATACACAATCGAGTACAAGCGTGGAGCGGCTAACCACGTTGCAGATGCGTTATCCCGTGCTCCACTTCTCGGGCAGGAAATGCAGGTGGATCCCGACTTGGTGGCACTGGCCAATGCGGCGCCCATCACACCAGATTCGCGGTGGGGAACCCTGGTGAGCAGAGAGGAGCTCCGAGTGGCCCAGCTGTCCGATGGACTTTGTCAGAAGGTGATTCACCAGCTGGCAGAAGAAAACTCGGCTGACGCTGGGAATCCCAGAGACTTGGACTCGTACCTGCTCAGCAGCGACGGCATCCTGCTGCGATACATCCCCCAGGCGGACGATGGGTCCAGCGGCCCGCCATTCCGGACGGTAATACCACGTAAACTGCGTAAGTCATTTATAAGGTATATGCATGATCCCGCCTTGGCAGGCCACAGCAGTGGGAGCAAAACTTACGAAAAGTTGTCCCAAATTGCAACGTGGCCAGGTATGAGGCAGGATGTAATGAGGTACACACGTAGCTGCCCGGTTTGTCAGAAGACGAAACCCCGAGGTGGCCAACCACCAGGTTTAATGCACTCGGTAGAAAGCAAGTACCCCTGGGAGTGTGTTGCCTGCGACGTTGTCGGTCCCTTTCCCCGTAGTCCACGCGGCAATCAGTATTTGCTAGTAGTGACCGACCATTTCACGAAGTGGGTCGAAATGTTTGCTTTACGCAAATTAGACTCTAGGAAGATCTGGGACTGTCTTCTCGAGACGTTCGCGCGCTTTGGCTTTGCCGCAACACTTATTACAGACAACGCTTCCTATTTTGTTAGCAAGGTGTTCGTGGATGCGTGTAAGGCGCTAGGCATACGGCACAAACGGACTTCGCCATACCATCCACAGGCGAACATCACGGAAAGAGTGAACCGTAACCTGAAGCAAATGCTTGTAGCGCATACAGAGCGACACAAAGACTGGGACGCGAAATTGGCGGAAATGGCATTCGCTACCCGCACAACAATCAACCGGTCCACGGGTTTTACTCCGGCTCAACTTAACTTTGGGAAAGAGCTCGTGTTTCCCCTGGGAAACGGCCTTCTTTGCACAGATCCTGCAAGCATGCAGCGCACTACCACGCAGTTCGCAGAAGATCTCCGGAAGCGCTTCACGGAGAACCTGCGTGAGGCTCGAGAGAGCCTCGACGTCTCGAGACTGCAGCAGGCAAACCAGTACAACAAAGGGAGGCGGAATCTGCAGTTCAAGGTAGGAGATCTGGTACTGAGGCGAACTCATCCGCTGAGTGATGCTGCTAGAGGCTTCACGGCCTCTTTAGCAAAGAGGTGGGATGGCCCCTACCGTGTTAGTAAGAAGCTCTCCAACTTGTCTTACGAGCTGGTGCATTGCGAATCGGCTGAAATGTGCGGGTCTATTCATGTCGCCGACCTAAAAGCTTTCTATGAACCCGAGGAGGTAGATGTGTCGCAGGTTCCAGATGGCGACTATCCGGACCACCTCTCGGAAGATTCCACACCGTCTCTGCCGCGGTACAACTTGAGACGGCGGTGAGGACGACCGGGAGTAGCACGAGCTCTAAGTGCATTATGTTCATTCCCTCTTCTGTGTTTTGGGGGGAGAAGACATAGGGGCCGCGCTCCCGTATGCACAGTGGGGCAGGCATCTTTCCTGTGCGCGGCCGCTTGTTCCTACCGCGCCATTGCCTCATGTTGTTTTTAATTTCTAGTTCCTGGTGCCAGACAGCAGCGACGCAGCTCCCATCATCAGAACACCCCCCCCCCCCCACAGCCGCATCGGTACTGTCCGGAAGTACTGACGTCGGACCCGTGCTCGCCCATCTGAGAAGACCCTTGCGACCCAGAAGGAAGGCCCCCAAGACCATCTAAGACGTCCTCCGCTTTCGTTTTTGGAAGGGGGGAGATGTGTGGGCAACCTGGGGATTCCAAGCGGTTGGCTCAGGTTGCCCCTTCAACAATCATGCGTAGTCATCTTGACCACGAGGGGGCCAAGGGGAACTGGCCACGCGAGCGGCGCTCCGCCGCTGATAAAGGGCCGCCGCAGCGTCTGCGCGGGGGCTGTTGGGATCGCGCCGCAGGCGATAGCGGTCATTAAATGTTTACGTGTTGTTGAACCGGTGTGCTGTGTCATTCCCCGAGACGGGTAGCAGCAAGGGAAACCCTACACTACTTACCATCGGGGGACGACGAGTTCGATGGTGTGTTTAAAAAGCACAGTAGAAGCTAGGAGCCATCGCAATCCGAAACTGAAACTGTCAAAGTTGACAATCTGACAATACTCATTTGCCCATAGCTTTGGCCAATCGTGGAGAGCTGACGACAGCGACGCTTTTGGCCGCGCACATCGCTAATAGATTTACATCTCACTCAATAAATGCTGCTGATTGTCTGAATGAATTGGCAGGTTATGTATCCTATCTTTTTTTGTATCTCTGTTTTTAAACAAGATCGCCGAAGCAGAAAAAGCTACATGCTGCTCAAGCATCATGCTAAATAGAGTCTGGGCCATGGGGAGAGAATCACAAGTAAGAGAGCCCAAGTGCAGGCACAAAGTAAAAAAAAAAAAAAAAAACAAGGAAAATGTATATGTATACATTGCTCGCATTTGACCTTTGCTGGATTCGGATAGTTTTTCAATGGACTACACGGGCGGTATCTGTGGACTTGTTTATATCACCCCTCAGGTAATGTATAACAAACGTAAGCGAAGGTGTCTAGCTCGTTATTAGTCCCTTAAGCTCTAAAATTGAGATTTTACCTAAATCAAATTGTCCTGAAGCTAAAATACCAGAAGCTTTTCTCACGCAGACTGTCATCCTTCGCAGGTTCCAGATTTTCTGCTACTGGTGCTGCATCTACCACTGGACAGCCGTTCGAATGCTTGCTGTTCCTCCTGTTTTCCTCTGTTGTCAGAGAGTCCAGCTGTAGGGAGTTTGGAGGCTAAGGAAGCTTTTGGATACCTGCAGCAGTGTATCTTTTAATTGGAAATGACAATTTAAACTAAACGGTGTATTTTCCGAATACTTAAGGCTGGAATAAAGAATGTCCGGAAAAAGTATAAACATTTCAAATTACAGTACTATTGCTGTGCGTATTTTGGGCACTTCAATACGTATCATACAGGCAACTTTGGGCAATTCGGCCGTTTTTGCTGCTACCATGCAAACTAATTTCCAGTAATTGTGCATCTTCTAAGAAATATGCCTGCATACGTGTATAAACTATATAATTAATTCACGAAGAAGCTACATTAATGTAAAATCAACCCTTTTTCACGAGCACTTCAAAGACAATCAGACGCAGGGCCTTAAAAACATCTGCGAATCAGCGCATGCAGAATTGCAGCGCAGAGTCGGGGTCCCGACCTAATTTGCCGACCACCCAAAGGCCCATGATATAAATGCCACTTCAAATGCCTTGAAAGCGGGATGTAATATTGTTCTCAATCGTGAACATGCAACGAACAAAATTCCAGCGTCTGAAACACTTGCGCCACCGCTTCACCGACCCCTCGCAAGATTGCCTTGTGTCGTGTGGACGGACAGGGAGCTTCATCGGCGGAATTGCCTCCGCCGATAGCTTTCGGGATTTGTAACCCAACTTTAAAGGTAAAAGGGACAAGCAGGCTTATAAAATGTACGGAAGCACGTCAATATCGGCCTAACTCGACGTCTTGTACACCGGCTAAAAGAGGTCCAGCTCCTCGAAGAGCTTGCGGCACACAACGCCAAACCAGGAAACCGGTGCTGGGAATCGAGCAGATGCGAGATCGCGGAGCGGAGTCCTCCCCTGACGTCACGGTACACCTCACCAAATCAGGGCGTGGCGACCGCAGCGACGCTTGTGTTCGCTCTCGGGGCTAATACTTCGCTTCACGTTACATCCGGACGCAGCGAATGCCACGAGCTATCCCAGCCAATCCCGTTCTGTAGACGTAGCCCGCGATACGCTTTCCGCGTGTCACTGTGCCCCCTTTCCGAGGTCACGTGACACTCGCACGACTTTCGATTGGCTTCAATGGCTCGTAGCATCCGCTGCGCTCGGATGTAAAATAAGACGCAGTCTATACATCTTTTTTTTTTTTGCTTTTCGTTTTTTTGAATAAAAAATAAAGTTTTCTGCACTATCGAAATCAGAACACGGGACAGAAATCGACACACCTAAACGCTAAACCGTTGTGCTTGCGTGTTTTTGTCCTCGTGTGGACTAGAGGTACGTGGTGGTAGGACGTGTCCGGGCTGGGCTTTGACATCCGTACCTCTCATCTACGCAAATTTTCACCAGTTGGCGACATATTTCTCCGACATGGAGTGACGCAAGTATGAGCTTCTTCGGCATTTTTGTGCCTTCTACGTTAACTGTAACAAGGCAGAGACCCTGGGGACTCGCAGCTGCTCTGGCCAACATGACAACGCCATTTATGCACATAGATCTATGGCATGACAATGCCATCTATGGACATCGACGCAAACCATGATGAAGCTAGTGGTTCCACTCGATGATCGGCTGATGAAACCAAATCTCGTACGCCAGCACACGAGAACGCGACGACTTTGACAGAAGCTAAGAGGAGGCGCTTCCCGCCCCGTAAGGAACGCCGACTCCACAGAGCTGCCGATCTACAAGCCAAATGGATGGCACACACCCCTGACACCAATGTCGCCAGCCCCGAATGGCGCAGAATTACCTCGCCAACAACACAAACTTTCGAGAACAAAAGCCTCAGACTTTAGAGAATTCAAGAAAATGCTGTTCTATACGATCATCATCAGGCCGACGGAGAGAGAATACATTTGTATGAGGCAGAGCCAAAAGTAACAATTTATTGTTCATTTGCATGATAGTATATATATTATGAAAAACACTTTATTACTTTTCAACATAGTCACCTCCTTGCTCGACACATGTGCACCAACGCTTCACCAATGCATAAACGCAGCAGAAAAAAAGTATTGTGGCCGACTTCAGAACCAGGAATGCGAAGCCGCTTTCCAGGCCATCATCCGTATCAAACTTCTTTCCTCCGAGAGCCCCTTTGAGGGGTCAGAATAGGTAAAAATTATACGTTCCGAGGACTGGTGGATGCAGAATATGCTCGAACCACAGTCTTTTGATATTTTCCGCTGTCATACATGTCATGTGAGGGCGCGCATTGTCGTGCTGCAGCAACGCCCCTGATCTGAGCAATCCACGATGCTTTGACCTGATTGCAGGCTTCAAGTGGTTTTCAACGAGGTTGCATTATGATGCACTGTTCACACCGAATCCATTCGGCATGCAATGTTCAACTATTGGGCCTTTATGGTCCCAAAGGACCGTGAGCATCAGTTTGCCCACTGTTGGCGCTGTCATGAACTTCTTCAGCCATGGCGACGTTGTGTTGCTACTCCTTGCTTGCTCGCTTTGTCTCTAACTGGACGTAGTGTTCCCAGCATTCATCACCGCTGACAATGCATTGAATAAAATCGTCTTCTACGGCTTCCTAGCGTCTCACAAGCATCCACACGTCGCTCGTTAAGGTCCGGCATAAGTTGTTTTGGTACCAACCTGGCGGATACTTTGTGGTACTGCAGAATATCATGAATGGTATGGTGCGTCGAGCCTTGACAAATATTCAATTCTTCAGCCACTTTATCGATAGGGACATGCCGGTTCCTGTGTACGAGCCGTTCCACAGCAGAGATTGCGTCTGGCGTCGTTAAAGTGGGAGCCCGGCCGGAGCGAGGTGCGTCCGTCGAACTTGTCGCTGCACTTCGAAACCTTTCGTGCCATTTGTACACTACACATGCCGAAGCAATACATAGGCGTCTCCGTACTGCTTCTGCATCCTGCAATGAATATCCGCATAAAAAATCGCATAACCGAATGCTGCTCCTCCCAAGTGCATGCTAACAAGGGGGTGGCCATTTTGAGAGTGCTCTGATCATGCGACATTTCCCATCAAGTCACCAAGCCGGCGTGCACAACTCCCTCTTTTGGTAGGTCAAAGCATATTTGCAGCGCACCAGTCTATCACTACATTTGATTTTCTCACGGCGAAATTCCGGCTTACTTTTTTACTCTGCCTCGTAGATTCCCTCGTCGTACCGTTGTGCAGACGCTCAATTCCTTGGCATCCCTCCCGAAGCTAGTCCACTTAGCGGTCTACACTCAACAAACAGAGCCACACGATCACCGTGACTATGAAGGACTCCAAGCACATGTGGCGTATTACGACAGAGCTAACTAAAATGGTAGACGCAACGTGGGGGTAGATCGAAATGACGAGCTATGCCGCACAACCGCGACACATGGTCCGCTTCGTCAAGGACATAGCAGAAAGAGATCCGCAAGAACCTCTACAATTTCCGCATGGCCAAGTCATCCTGGCTTGCACGCTCGGCAAATCCCGCACCGGCCTGATCAAGACAAGTGATCTTAACTCCGCACTTTCCCCTACAAAGAGACACCTGGAGAAGGGGAACAAGAGGGACAAAGGACAAACACCAATCTCTAAACATAGCTAAGGCCCAGCTCGCTTGCACCTTTGCATCTAATTGCATTATAATCAGACACCTCGTTTGCCTGAGCTATCACGAGATGGGCCACAAAAAAATGTTCTGCCCCTGAATGACAGTATACTCTCACTGTGGCCGCAATCACGAAGGAGAAGTTGCCACTTATGAAAGCAACTTCACCTAGCGTGTTTTCCAGTAACAGGGGCCACATTGCTAGCGACTGCCTCACTATATTAAAACGACGAAGGAACGCCAAGGTGAAAGCTAAAAAAGCAGAGGCTTTCAAGAGATGTTGGTCCCGTCGCCACGCACACACAGCTTAATCTGGTCCAAAAGAAGCAACATCAAAGCTACGAGAAAACCAACTTCAATATAGGTCTCAACATAGCAGGCCCAGTCTCTCAAAAATATACTCGTCGGTTATGTTTAAGACCCGCCTTCACATTCCCATTTACGGGAAGGTAAATCTTCCTGTGCGGTATACTAGCCCGGAAAAAGTAGTCCTCCTCAGGCCACCGAGACGCAAACGCAGAGCTCGACGAGGCCAAAGAACGAGCCTAGCGAACTCTGGAAGAAACGCAATGCACACTGCAGATTCTTCTAAAGCAGAAACAATGACTGCTCAAAGAGTCTCGATAGGAGCAGGAAGAAAAATACATACAAGCAGAAAAACAGGATGATCAAGCCCACCAAGCACCCTCACCGCTGACAACGGCAAACTACTCCTCTCTCGTTGAGATGGTCGACAAACACTCGACAATGCCATCGACGCCAAATTTCACACCATAGATCAGCGGTTCTCAAATGGGGGTCCGCGGACCCTTTGGGGTCCGCGAATGCGTTCTAGGGGTCCGCGAAGCCCTTCCTCATCAGTCAAGTCCCGCAATAAAAGTTGTATTTTCCGGATTCAGAAGGAACGTTCCCATTTTCGGGTGAGTTTTCTCGTGTGCATGTCATTGAGAAACGTCTATTTCACACTATCCCTTAGTTAAATTCATTTATTAAGTCAATATCATAATTAACCTAGACCTTTCTTTTACCCTCACCACGAACGGGGTCCTCCATCATATCCGCCGATCCACAAGGGGTCCGCGAACCATCAATGGTTGAGAACCACTGCCATAGATGAACAATTCATAACCCTATTGGAGAACAAATTCAACACCATAGAGTGTCGCTTTAAATAGCGAGAAAGATTGCTTTCGAAGCAAGACGCTTCCGGCACTTGCCATAGAGCTCAACTCGCTCGACTAGCGGTTTCACCCCACTCGCTAGAGGAGACACCACCGCCACAAACACACAAAGAACCATGGCCATTGCAGTACATACTCCAACTTTGCCTGCTACAGCCGTAGCGCATGTTTTTCTATGGAACTGCAGAAGCCGACAGACTAGTGCCACGGAGCTCCACCTTCTGTTGCCTGCTCCTTCAAGAAACACAAGGCACCTCACTGGGACTACAAGGGATCCTTTTCGCCACCAATCCGTCCCTGAACACGTCGCGAAAGGGCGGCCACCACAACGGACACGACCGTATAAGCACAGGCAGCGGTATTCGGACTCAAACAGGTACCCCACACACCACTCGGAATGGCTCGTTACTGCACCCATACCAAGAAGTTGTAGCGGTTCGATGCAAGATCAGCCGCAAGAACATATTACCTGCATCAGTCTACGTTCGACCTGAAACTAAAGCAGGTAACGAGGGAGTCTTCAGATGGATCCGACAATTAGTTGACGTCTACCCACAAGTTTGTGTACTGATGGGGGCAATTTCAGTGCAGATCACGTATCGTGGGGCTGCACGTTTTACACTCCAAGTGGCGCTGCGCTCCGCCGGGTGGCGATTGAAGAAGCCGGCCTCACTCTCCGCAACAACCTGAACAATCCCACTCGACACGCGCTTCATGGGCAGCAACGGGACAGCTTCCCGAGCCTGACGTGGTTCAAGATCGGACTGGTCATGGACTAATGCTGCAACCTAGATCCCCTCGGTAGGGACCGCTGCATAATCTGGGTCACACATACAATTCAGCAGAATTGTTTTAAACGTACCATCACAGTCGTTGACTGGAGCAATTTTCGACGAGTCACCAAGGAGCATGACACCCACCTACCCATCGATGTCGCCCTTTAAAAAGCTTTGCACATGGCGACTAGAAAGGTGAAAATCACAACCGCCGAACCATACCGGATCAACATCCCCTCCATCTGTGGGATACTAAAGAAAAGGCCCAAACAGAGTACCTGCAGGGAGGCCGCACACGCCATGACCTAATCGGGGTATGTCACCGCACAGCACAGGCACGGTGCTACGGCAACAACTCTGTACTTCGTGTCACCCTACGATGGACTAAAGGCAAAAGCTACGAACCGCCAGATCCACTCCCGAGCCACTTAGAAATAGAACGGTATTTCACTTCCATGCACGTATCGGTGCCTGCGTCTCGGGTCAGTGGGCGGACAGTGGTTTGAATCGAATAGCACTGAGTGACTCAACAATTTCACAATCCAAAGAACGCCACCAGATAAAAGGGTCTTTGCAGTGTCGACGCTATAGAAATGATGAAGCACTTTTAGGTTTCGAGCGTTATCGTCCACCCCTAATCGATTGCTAATCATGTCATTGTTCATGGTGGAACATGATTAAACCTGGCGGCCATGGATTCGGCCTTTAGTCCATCGTAGGATGAGACGAAGTATAGGGAGCGGTGGCAAACCCTCTACAGGGCCAGGGCATAACGCCTATTGAACACGTTCCAGCCATTGGACGGCCATGCCAAAGGAGGGCATACACTGAAAACCTCATGGCGGCCACTGAATTGAACGACCGCATCACTTGAGGAAGCGACTTGCACTTTCTTCCTAGAACCCTCCCATACCCCGAATCCCTGTATCCTATGAGCGAAAACTCGTTGAGGGCAAAGAGGGCATAAACAGGCATTCCACCATTTTCGAGTTTGCATTGCCGCTCCAATGCGTGAAGGCTACATCTAGTGGTCCTCGCTCTGAAACTTACCTACCCACGAAGAACACCAACTCCTGGCCAAAATTAACAAGGTGCAGATGTGAGGACCATTACTCGCCTACTGGAAGCACTCTGTGGTGGTCCCCATCCTCAAACCTGGCATAAAAGCAGATCTCCTCTCATGTTCGCCCGATCCCCCTCATGACGACTATGTGCTAACTAGCGAAGCGCATGGCCACCAGTCACATCTAGAAATTGGAAAACGACGCCTACTTTCACCCATCCCAAACAGACATTCGATCACACATGGAGACTTCACAATAGTCTGCCTCCTTAAACAGACCCCCAACCGGCCATTAAGGGGGACGCATGAATGTTATAAACAATCGTCTTTGTCTGCATCGGCCGAGATGGCATCAAGAAGGTGGTGGGATGTGCATTCCCCACGAGTTCACATTACTGTTTGATTTGTTTGCAATCACATATGAGCCTTTGGGACTAGTTTGAGGAAAGTGCCGGCAAGATTGGGAGAACAGTTGCACTTTTAATCACTCTTGTTGACAAGCTCTGGGAGACGATTGGCTCAGCTCTTGCAAGGAAAATCAAAATTACTATGGTGCCTCTTATCCAATACTTTGAGATGAGCTTGTCATCTTTCCCGGGTCAATCTGAAGACTTAAAAACGAGTCATTACAACGGAGCGCCTGTTCAGTACTGGGCAAGAGGTTGAGGTCGCTTCTCGACGAAATTGTGCCCACCGCGGCTAGGGGCTGGCAAAGCGTAAGCAAGGACTTGGTAGGAGGGTATTAATCGAGGCTCAATTTTCTCGAAAATATCCGGACATACTGCACAAGTTTGCTTAGTACTTTTGTAGCAATTTGTAAGGTAGCCACACAGCTGTCATTGCAACTATCTTTATTCCTCTGAAATGGGAAAAAAAGACGAGCAAACAGCATACATTCCTCCTGAGGCATGAAATTGAAGAATGTGAATCCATTAAAGAATTATAAATATTACAACATAAACATACTCAAGGCACTCGATGCATGCATAGCTACAGTCCGTTTCAGGTTAAGAACGGCGAGACAAGCTCCGCCCGGTCCCGCCGTGTAGCATGGGGTCTCTGTAGTCTTCGAGCACCTTGAGAGCACAGGTACGTCGCCGAATACAGGAAGGTTTCACGACGAACCGAGCGCAACGGCAGACCCGCTTGTCAACGTTCCCGCCGATTTAAAATAACTAAAAATCAAAAGTTTTGAAAGATTTAAATATTTTAAATAGATAAAAGATTTAAATATTTAAGATTTACAATAATTAAAAGATTTAAAAGCTTTAAGATAATTAAAAGATTTAAAAGCTTTGACATAATTAAAGATTAAAAGATTTAAAAGCCGTAAAATATTAGAACAGCCGGCCCTGCAGGTTCCACTCTTGGAAGCCTGCAACACAAAAAAATCGATGGGTTCAAGTCACTGATGACAGACACCTTCCAATCAAGTAGGCCTGTATTATAGTTACATGGCTGAATAAGCTATAAAGATATAAAACAAGAAAACGCAAAATTTCCTAAATATTTATGTCCAAGACAAACATTTTCTGCCAAGATTTGTGTGCCGTTATGAATGCCACTCTAATGTAGCGGCATGTATGTGCAAGTCGTAAACACCAAACTACACTAGGGGACTGCATTGAACAGACAGGCACGAAGCCACCGGAAGCAAGTTTTACTGCCTTTCCATTCTAATCGACCGAGCGACCCAACAACTCTTCAATTAACTAGCCGCTTAATTACCTAGTCCACTCATCAACCGGTCCGGAAATCAACTCGCCGAAGTGCAATCAGAAAAGTGCTGGCTCCAATCGAGCCGATAATTGACTAATTGGCTAGTTAGTCCTGAAAAAGTCTATCAAGTTGCAACATAGACCAAGAAAGTATCTAAGGATGGTACTTTGAGAAAGAGGGGTCTTTAAAACGAACTCTGGGTGGTCTAAATAGCTGCACTTCAAACGAAATGATGCTTCATGAAGAGACATGCTTGTGAGGGAACATTCAAGCAATGAGACATATTAAAATAAATATAATAGCAACCACCAGAAAATAGTATATCTAGCCATTGCATATGGTCAATGAATTCGCCATAACAAGGCTGTGCACTTTCTGGTTTTAAAGGACACAAGCAAAGGAAAAGAATCCGTTTTTTAAAACAGCCTAGTTGGGAAAAAGAAGTCAATAAAACAAATTTACGAGAAAAAGAAAAATGTTTAGACTCAAGTGCTATATTTACGGCGGTATACGAATTTGTAGTTTGCGCCAGCGGGCGCCGCGGAAAAGTGGCCGCTATTTATCTTGTGACTGGCCGCTATTTGTCACGTGGCACTTGCGCTGATTCGCAAGCTTCCTATGGTCTATAAAAGTTACGTATTCATCTTTGTTTGAAGTGCAACTAAAAACAAAGATAAATAAGTAACTTTTAGAAGCCAAAGGAAGCTTCTAAAAAACGCAAGCAGACGTGATAGACCTGTGCGCCGGTCAGATGACGTGCGGCGGCTCCCGTGGGCGCTAACTACAAATTCGTTTTGAGCAATAAATATAGCTCCAATTTTTTTTTCTTCGGTGTAAATTCGTTTTATGGTCTTTTTCCATCTAGGCTTTTAAAAAAATGTTTTCTTTCCTTTGCGTGTCCTTTAACGGTACTGCCAATCACGTAGGCATTTTCTTGGAGCTTAAAGGGACCATGAAATTACCTTTTTACTTTTGCCAAATAACTTTTACATTAAACCTTCAATGTTTACTTAATACAGGAACAGACATCCGTTTTCATTTCGGCTCATTAACTTCTACACAAAAAATTAATGAAATATCGACTTTGTCTTCCTCTCCAACTCACAGCTTTTGGCTACTTTTGGGCTATGCAAATATTTGGCTTTTGGCTACTTTTGGGATACACTGATTAGCCATTTGGCTATATCAGCTAGGAGCTATCTGGCAACCCTGTAAATACGTCCGAGCGGTCACACTAAAAACAAATCTTTTCAGAAACAAGCAGTGCCCTGTCTTAGGATGAGCGCACCTGCATGGACACACTCACCGTTGAAGCCCTTCATCACAGATTCCACGAGGGGTTGGCCGATCTCCCGGTAGACGTCGGAGTTGCACTGGGAGGGTCCGAAGACCCGATCTGCGAGACATTAGAACGAAGTCGAGTCCAAAGATTCGGCAACGAGTTTTATAGATCTATGAAGACTTCACTGACACGAGGCATTACCTTGGCCTGCCTACGAAAGGAATTCATGGGTGTGAGAACCGTGAATCGTACAGTAGAACCACACTGATATGTTTTCCTGGATGTAATGTCTAACTTTCATAGGGATGCGTGCAGCTGAGTCAGTTCCATAGACCTTGAAAGTTTGTCTACAATTGTGGAATGTTTTCTGGTTGCGATTGCAGATCGACCCGTGCTGAGTAAATACGGTAGGTTTCCACTGTCACGAAAGTCCACGGAAATTGACCTATGGATTAGCTTAGCAGGAAGGAGGGAGGGGCCAGAGGAATCTGTTTTATTTTTAGTTCTTAGGCTAGGGGGTGCAAGTCATTGCACGTTATAAAGGGTACAGCAGTTAATATATCTATCCATCCATCCAGCCACCGAGCCTTAGAATGGTTGTCAATGCTTTATTACGAGACTAGGTTTCTACATACATACACAAGTTTATTGCATAATGAACGAGTACATGAATTATCCAGGCCCGCGAAAAGCCCAGTCCCTTAGTGAAACATGTTCTACTATTAAGTCTCGAAAGTAGACCTCTTCCGAACTCAATGACTAACCAAAACAAGCTAGCACTTTCTGCGATTGAGTTGCATCATAATGTACAGCAAGATATTACCTGTACGAGCAAGGTAAAAACTTTTGTGGCTTGACGAGACATAACTCTTATCCTGTGCTCCTATAAATCTGCCGTATGTAAACGTGTAGAGTAATATAAACTCACCAAACGTGTGCACGACATCCACTTCGTCATCGGGGAACACTGGAGTTCTCTAATTGTCCAGTGGGGCTGGGTCACTACCGTCAATCTCCCTGCAAAAACGTAAAAGTCACGAAGAGGTTTCCTTGTTTGCGTCTCTATTTAGTTATCCATAAGGGTGACTGTCCCTCTTATAAGGGGACTATCCATTGGGAAGAGGTAATTAGAAGAAACAAGGAGAAACACACAAAACACGCCCTACACGAGGGGCGTGTTTTCTGTGTCTTCCCCTATTTTTAATCACTGTTACCAGGCAACTCTATTTCATGTCCGAGGCAATACCTTTGTTAACTTCGATGGCAGGAATGGCCTCCCATTAGGAGGCTCAAATGGGCAAGGAGGAGGAGGGCAGCATGCAGGCCTCAAGTTTTCTTTTGAAAAATCCACCTTTTCAGAAAGATGTGGCCCCACCTGGCAGAGAATGCGGTTCTGCAGGAGGATGAAACATTGTGCAGATCAGGATGGAGCTGGAAGAAGTCTAAGTAAGATCTAGGAGGCAAAAAGATAAGCTACAATAGGAACAAAAGAGACTTCAGGGGAGTCCAACATTGTGTAGATTAGGATGGAGAGGGAAGAAGTCTAAGAAAGAACTAGGAGGCAAAAAGATAAGCCACAATAGGAACAAAAGAGTCTGCGGGAGGGGAGCCCAAGCTGGGTAAGTACAGCTCAATAGAGCCAACAGGATCTTGCTTCCTTACTGGAGGGAATGCCCCGTTTTTATAGCGGAGCCATCTGAACCTGCGAGTTTCTAAAATGGTCCATTGGAGCACGCCTGTAAGTTAGATACAAAAAAGGAAAGCAACAAAAAGACTAAGACAGTCTGTTGTTTTGCTCTGCCAACAAGTGTGTGCTTTATGAACCAATGGTGTCCATTCTGAGCATGTAAAACATTCCCAAGATTCTAGGAGCAGAGTAGATATTGAAAAGGGGACTCGCGGCCGCCAAAACAGTGACCGAGAAAATAACGAAAAAAGAAATAGCGGGGGGTGGTACCTTGACTTAAATCAGCTCACGAATTAGGAAATAAAAATGCAAGTTGGCCTCTCCAAACTTGAAGGAATGTTAGGTATAACATACTGCCGGATGTATTCCCAGAAAAAAAAACAAGACCGATAACTAATGGTTTGGCGTGATCTCTGCTCAGCTCGTACCGAAAACGAATGCCGAGTCAGGGTTCGGCGAGGACTCGATGTATTATTCGTGAACTCCGTGGGTCGCCATTTTGCCCCAATTAAACTTTTACAAAAATCGCCCAACTTTTTGAACAAGATAACGGTTAGTTATGACACTTTGACACCTAGCTGTATTTGGAGATTTGTGTTTGTCCTTTGTGCCTCTTGATCCTTTTCTCACGGGATTATCATCACGAGTTACTCTTGACTGAGTGGCCTGACGCGGACCGCCACCTTGATATTTGACATGGCTGGGTCGTGAAGGGTGGCCAGTCACTCTGCCTGGACGAAGAACATGGTAAGCGTTAATGGCCACCTGAAAGAAAGACGGGCACAACGGCAAGATGGTAATCATAAACTCGGGGGCAACGGAACCAAACAGGGAATAATATATTCAAATGGACCGAAACCGCAGGTGCGTCTTCGACCGCACCGTTGTTCCTCTGAACCGCCGGGGGACACTACCGAAGACTCACCGAGAGGTCGAATGACGAAGAAGTGAACGTCGAAACAGCCGAGTCATAACAGGAAGTGCGAATAACACAGTTTGGAGAAATGATCGCGGTAGACGACCGAGAAGTACAAACTGACAAGCACCGGCAGACTGAGCAAACATGGCAAACATTCGAACCAAGCCGCATAAAAGACGTCACAAGTGTTCTGCGGTTCTTCAATAAAAAAAACAACAACTTAAAATGCCGTATCAAGAAACCTAACATTTATTAAAAGACATTTAGTATAATTAAAACGTTGTTCTTTTTTATTAAACGGTTGCGTAATCTTTTCCACGATTCTAGACAGGAGCGCCGCCGACACAACTTGCGCCATCTATCGGCTGCGGTGGCGGGACGGCCCGTAACCGAATGGGACGAACTAGATATTTTTTATTTCACGAAATTTTAAGCGGCGCCGTATATTAGCTCTCAGCGGAGTTTTTTAATAGATACCATTTCTGTTCATTGCGTTAAATTTAAGGACTGTATGTCTAAGACAAATTCAGCCGAGTGGCAATGCGGGAAAAAAATGCATTATCCTTTATGGGAGTAAGGTGATCTACAGTGAAATATTTGAGTTCAAACTTGATTTACAAACTAACCACTCCGTATCCCGAGTTGTTCTCTATGGTTATATAAGCTCCAGTTCTCCAGCTACATCATGATACTGTTTGCTTCGCGATCCCTTAGTTCTACAAAGTGCCCTGGTCATTAAAAGAACAAAAGGCAGGGCTCTCCAAATGAATCCAGGGCTGTTTAGAGCAGTAGAAAGCTGTTGCTCGCGCACAATGACGGAGTAACTGAATTAGTATTACCATAAATAGTACATGATAGATGTGCATCATTCATTCCTAGCACATGTTTTCCAAACCCCAGGGTTCGAACCTGGGGTTCCTGAATCCAAAACGTAAATGAAAACGAATTCGTCTTACGTTGGAGCAAGAACGTTTCTCGGGGAGGTGAAAGCATTTTTTGTCAGGAAGATACGATATTACAACTAATTTCTCAAATCAAGATAAAAAAAATATCATATCAAGTAGCACTAACGCCACGCCACGCACACGAAAAGAAAAATTATTACGCGGATTTCAGCCACGCAGTTATAATAATGATGCGTTTTATAAGTGTACGTGTGAATACATTTTTGACTTGACGTTCTTGAACGAGTTATTTAAATATGACCATAATATAATTACTTAAATTCATCTTAATCCTTCGGGCATACTTAAGACGAAAAATGAGCAGCGTATTATGAGCTGCGCTGGGTATTCGTTTACGAGATTTTCTAAACCCTTCCGTACGTACAGTAGGTCCGATGGCCACGTGGTTGGGGCACGTGATGTCACAGTGTCGCGTCGTAGTGTTCCATAATGTCACGTCACGTGAAACAATGTAGAGTTGTGTCATAGTATCTCGACATCGTGGTTTTTAGTGTCACGCCATGGTGTCAAGTCACGTGCATTGTGTAGCTAGTGCGTGACGTTGTTACATGGTTGTTATCACGTGACGACGTTATGCTCAGGGGCGGATTTTAGTGGGGGGGGGGTACGGATGTCCTGACCCCCCTCTTGATTTTTGCATGTAAAATTTAGGGTGTGAAACGAGGGAGAGGGGGTTCCGAAACATATGGTACGCTGACCAACACCTGACCCCCCCCCCCCTCCTCCCTTAGGAAATTCCTGCATCCGCCCCTGGTTATGCTGATGAAGTAACGGGGTGACACCTCGCTGATAATGTCACGTGACCATCGCGCGTTAAATTTGGCGGGCGATACCTCGCCTGTCAAATTTAGCATTCTGCAATGCATTGTCTAACTTTTAACTTAGCGAGACATAATTTCCTATATTTTGTGGGTGTCTGACGGTTTTTAGAGACGGTTGACAACTTCTTTCACATCATTCTGGGCACAGCGGCGATTACGCATATAAAATGAATCGCCTGAACGCGAAACCGCGCGAGCCGCGGGAGGTGGTGCCTTTGGTTGTGTTTTCGGCGAAAACACTCCGCCCGCGTGATGCACGCGCAAGATGGTCGCTTTGCATGTCAGCTTCTCGGCAGCAGTGGCAACACAGATCTCCATTTATACTCCGTTCACCCTAAGCTGAGACCAGAAGCTCCGCCTTCATCGCGAGCTCGTTGTCTTCCGCAGTGCTTTAGTCGCGCGTTGCGCTTTCACACTTGTGTGAACAAAAGCAGTAAGCTCGCGCTAAAGGCGGAGCTTCAAGTCTCAGCTGAAACGGCGTATAGTAGGCTGGATTGCGGATCAGATCAGGGGAACGTCGGTGGCGCCACAGGCGGCCATTGCTTGACCCCAGGTGATACACGCAAGTCTATGGGAGAAAACCCAAGAAGTAGGAATATTGAAGCTTGTACGCGTTGCTCGAAGGCATCTATTTTATGATGTGCTGCGATCATTATATCAGGTGTTTGGAGATCGAATCGGTAAATTTCAAGTATTCGAACGTAGATTTAAAAAATAAAAGTGCACAGAGCACCACCGATTGTGCCGGCGTCGCTTGCTTCAGTTGCTAAATAAATGACACGTTCAACAAATGAACGACACGCCCGAGCTTTAATTCGTCAGAGAAGCCCTCACCGCGCTCAGGCACCTAGGGTTCGAACTTTAGCGTACTCTAACCCCACACATATGATAGCAGACTTGGTCTATTTTTAGAATCCAGGGCAGCATTTGGGGAATCGGATCACTTCGCGAGTTATTTTAATTAGGACATGCTCTCTCCCATCAAAAACGGTCAAAATAGGGGGAGTGGTTCGAAGACTTCGAAGACTGAATACAGAGCAAAAGGGTATCTCCGCAAAACTTGGCGGTGTCAAACCTGCATCACAGTGATGGCGTGTGGCAATCAAAAGGGAAGGAAACAAAAGAACAAGAACGCAATGTGCCATTAATGCTGGCAGCAATAAATCAGAAACTCGACAGCCTTCTGGTCCTCAGAGAAACCGTAATTGGCATTGAAAGCTCTATTCAAGTGATGTCTGCGCAGTACAAAGAGCTACTCGCACGCGTGAAGAGTCAGGACAGTGACATGAAGGAACTAAAAATGCGCATGCAGAAGATCGAGGAAACGGAAGCTGGCTCTATTGAGGAAGTAAAAACGCTGAGGAGTGACGTAAACGAACTGGAATGGCGTAGCAGACGTTTGAATCTTGAGATCCATGGCGTTCCATTTGAAGAAAATGAGAACTTACTTGCCAAAGTCAACAGCGTAGCCAAGATGCTAGATGTACGCCCACTGGAGACGGATGAAATTGCGGCTATCCACAGATTACCCTCGAAACAAGACAAAGTACCTGGAATAATCTTAAGGTTCTCCCAACAAGCTACTCGCGATCAATGGCTGAGCAACAAGAAAAAGTTAAAACGAGATAATGACGGCGTCTACTTGCTAGAAAACATGACTAAGCAAAACAAGGAGCTACTCTGGACGACAAAGGAGTGGGCAAAGGAAAAATCGTATCAGTTCGTATGGCATGTGAATGGAAAAATTCTCTTGAGGCGGAAGGTCGGGGATCGAGCGGTGTTGATTAGATCAGTAGATGAATTGCAGAAACTGGAGTAGGCCTTTTCATCATGACGATAACTTGTCGCTAATTCCTAACGATGGCTTATCATGATTGTTTGCTTCCGAATGATCTAGAAACGTATATAGGTTGTAAAGGTAAAGGTTTGCTAAAATGTTTTCACGTTAACGCACAGTCCGCTAGAAATAAAACTTTGAGTCTAGAAATATTTTTTGCACAGTTCACATTTTCCTTTGATGTAATTATGATCACTGAAACATGGTATACAAGTGATGTTGACGTGTTGAAGCTGTCGTCGTACTCCAGTTATTTCATGAACCGCACAACTCGTCGGGGGGGTGGTGTGTGTTTACTCGTAAAAGAGGCAATGCAATCTGAGCTTTTAAAGGACTACTGCTGTGTCACTGCAGACTATGAGGTGCTTTCTTTGAGAGCAGGAAATACTGTCATAAGTGTGTTATATCGCCCGCCGGATGGCAGAACTGGTGACTTTTTTCAATTTTTGGAGAGATTCCTGCTTTTCATTAATGAGAATAAATTTGATCTCATTCTGGGAGGAGATTTTAATATTGATATGTTGAAAGATAACGGTCCTAGGCAACAAATGGATATACTGATTAACACAAATGGATGCCTCAATGTCATAAAGTCGCCAACAAGGGTGACGGTGCACTCTGAAACACTAATTGACCTGTTTATTACAAATGTCGAAACAGATAAAATAAGAGCTGGAACGCTAACATGCAATATAAGCGATCACCTTCCAATATTTATGTGCATAAATACGCGCTTATACAATGAAGCTAATAGCAGTGAATCATTTTTGGTTCAGAGCATAACACCAGATAGTCTGGATGCTTTCAGAAGGGACATTTATGAAACAAATTGGGATTCAATTTTTATTGCCGATGATGCTAACATTGCCTATGATAGCTTTCTAAATACAATTAAAAACCACTTATAAAACGACACTTTCCTTACAAATCAAAAAAACGTCGAAGAAAAAATCAGGAAGCCATGGATAACCCTAGAGTGCCTTCATGTGCTCTTCGCATATAGTGATGCCAACTGCCTGTTTCCCTTCCCACACCCTCTCCCGCCGCCATTCTGTTCCTCATTGTTTCCCCGTGCGCCGGAAAGTGGCCTTTGTGTCCATCAGTCCTCCCAACCGAGGGGCGAAAATGCCAGTCCTCCCTCCGTTGGTTCCACAACGCTGCTCGAACTTGTGAGATATGGCGCTTGTTTCCGGGAGGGTTATAAGCCCCACGGATTATCACCGAGAACCAAAATGGCTGCTGGTTTGTCGGCGAGTGGTATTACAAAGGGTGGCATCACCCTAGCAAAGCGCACTATGCGCAAAGCGCACGTATTTTATAAAATAGTTACCAAAGTTTACACCATATAAAAGCGAACCTATGCGTTTTTAACGCTTACATTAGTTAATAATGTGAACCAGTGATGACAAAACCCAACAAATATTGCACTTTTCCTCCGACAGGTGAGCCGACTAGTTTTATTTTTTTTCGCGCTTGCGCACAAAGTCGAACTTCCGTCGAACCTTTGTCGAACATCACGTTGAAAGTTCGAAAAAGTCGAACTCGAACCTGGGCAGGTTTCGACATCCTAAGCTTTGACTGCGCGGGAATGGCAGGAGTTATTGCCGATGGCGATGCAATGTTTTGCTCGCACCGTATACTTCGTTTCAGCTTATGTTGTACCGCTGCGAAAGCTAGAAGCGCGAGCTCATAGCGTTGGCAGCCGCTCTTAAGTCACGGAGAGCTTGTGCCGCCGAGATGCGCCCCAGAAGCGGGCGACCCCGCGCTAGTAGCCTTTCCTGCGGTACATCATACAGTGAAACAGAGTATAGCTTTTCTTTTTTAAGTGTCAAACATTTATACTAGATAACGCTCTCGATATTTATTTTGTATTTATATTTCACTCTCGGGGTTTATTTTATTGTATCAATTTCATAGAACGCGCAATTACATCACATGTGGCTATAAAAGCGCCACATAACGAAGGGCTCGACAGAAAAAGAAACCGAAGCTGATCCTGGCTTGCTGCCATCGGACAGGTAGAAACGGAGCAGACCGATAACGCACGTGCATGCATGCGCCTTTCTCAGTGAATAAACATATTCATAGGAGAATGCGTGGTAAGCAGATTATTTGTTACTTGTCCGAATATTTTCCGTTTTTCCCAAATATTCGGCTTTAGCGAATGTTCGGGAACTTCCGAATATGCCATTTTCGAATCGAATATGTTTCGAATAAGGAAAATATTCGATTCGTATTCGAAATTTCGAATATTCGCTCACCCCTACTAATTTCCTTTTTTGCCTCTTTTAATTCCCGGTCTTTTCAGATCCTTAAAATCCTTTCTCATAAACATTTGTAACATTTTAACATTTAACGTTAGGGTCTTTACTGTCTTCGTCTTTCTCATCCTCCGAAATAAAAAGTCAGCTGCGAGTAAGCGCTTGTCCTGTGTAGTCTGCCTCTTGTCCTTGTCTTTCGCGCTTTTTAATTTTCGTAATGTTTAACCAACAAGGCCAACAAATCATTTTGCTATTGTTGTTAGGCTCTTTAGTCGGACTACCGTTATCCTATTACACGCTTCAATAGGCATATTAACGGTTTGCAAGCATAAAAAAGGGTTTGCTCTATTTCTGTCACGTAGAAAAGTCGGTTGCGGAAATGCAACCCTAAAAGTCGCCAAAAAGCGTTGTCTTGATTTTTATTTCTTTCTTACAGCCAAACCGCCTTTCATTCTCAAAGAAAAACAAGTAGGCAAACTTGCGTCTTAGTTTTGGCATAACTGTTGGCATATCAGGAAAGTTTTGTTCAACTTCAGCGGTCGCAACTGTACAATATGTAGTTTTTTTTTTTATGTGCAATAGTTTTTTTTTTTTGCTTTTAGAAGCCATGTTCTAGTTTTGATTGTTTACTTGCATCCAGAAAAATGATATGTGAATGTGAATAAAACAAATACTAAAGTTCTATGCTCATGGAAACCACGTATAGTTATCATCCGGACATCACAAATTGTAGCGGCGATAAAGGGGCAAATCTGGTTCTTCTAATGTTGAGACGTGAATTTGATAAGCTTATATAATATTAACGGCGAAGGCCTAGGAATCCGCTTTGAAATTATAACGTTTATAAATTTCCTAACCTGAACATGAATAAAACAACGTTAAGCGATTACTAAGTTATCCGATGATTTCACATTCAATAGAATCTTCAGTGCCCCTCTAACATTAACGTTATTCATTGGCTTCTTTATGTAGTATAATAGCACCGACGTTAGTAGTGTTCTCTCATACAAAACACCTGCTTAGTTTGCAAAGCTCCCGGAGTCATATATTTCAGTGCGGCCCCTGAAGATCTGAGTGAGAAGGTCGTGTGTTTTAGTTGCAAATCCAGGTTACACGCGTAACCACGTACACATAAATTCGGAAAACGATACAGCATCTTGATCTTCAGATCTACCGATACACTCCAAAGATAATGTTGATATGATTTGTTTGAAGATTTTTGTTGTGTTAAGCACGTATGTTTTGCCTTTTAAATGAAAAAAAAAAGTCTGTCAAAGCTGAAGAATCTCTATAAAATAAAAGTAATATTCTTCCTCAGCATCACTAAAAAAAAAAAGTCCCTGCCAGAAACTGTAAGCGACTGGTTGCTTAGAACATCGAATTTTTGAAGTGATGTGCTCCTGCGCCCGACGACTGGGCCGCACGACCAGCCGACCCAGTTCACCCCCGCCCACCGCACCAGCAAACTTCTCTCTCACTTCGAGGGGAGAAGGGAGAAGGAAGGGGAAGACGGAGGGTGCTTAGCGGCTCATCGGCTCAGCGCATCCGGACCCCGCTTCCCGCTGCTTCGCTAGTAGTCCGCTCATCGACGCTTCTGGGGGCTCCTAGGGGAACTAAAGCAAATGTCTCCCAATCCTGGCCCTGTAAACTACTGTTTTAATAGTTCAAAATATTGCAACGTTGAAGACGGAGCTTCACTGCGATCCCGACCACGCTTTACCTCCTCCATGGTAACCATAGTAACTATTATAATTATGATTCACTACGCGTCAGACTTGGTTTTTGCGTTCGTTTTGTTGGTCATCTTTCAAGCGTGGTCATAATCGTAGGATTCCTGCATTCGTACGGAGAGCAGTATGTGAGGTGGGAAGAAATGAAATCGCTTTCCGTCAAGTAATCTCGCGCAAAAGTCTCCTCTTGATATTTACAGCGTGTAATAACGTCGCCCCAAACCCTGGCAAACTAACCTCACGATGTCCAAACATCTAACGCAAATTCGACATTTACTTTTTGATTTCTAGTCTCTTTGGCATCTTATTTAGTATCTAAAATCGTGCCACCAGCATTCTGCGAAGATGAGTTCCAGTTCAAGCATTCATTAGCATGATTCTAAACGACAACAACTGTGTGGTGTTTCGTGTGTTTTGTATCCTTTGTATCAATATTTTTGTTTCTCTTTGCGCATGTCCATCAGTGTTGCGGAATGAACTATCCCATTTCATTTCAATTCCGGGAATTAGAATTTCCGATAAATCCATTCCTTTGAACTCTTTCGACGGGCCCTTTCCCATTCCTGAAATGGCTGAACCGTCCATATTCCGTTCTTCTACTTCATGAACGTGAAAATGACGCTTGGCAGCTATGTTGTCATAACGAAAAAACGAGCCCTATAAATCTGATGTTATCAAATGCATCTTCAAATCACTAATTATACTAAGCCGGGCGGTGGTAGCACAGAGCATTTGATGGCAATGTAGACCAGGGGTTTCCCTAGGAATCGAAATAAGAGAAGGTGTCAAGATTTTTAGGGGGGGGGGCGCTTCAGAGTGGAGGAGTCGTTGCAAATAAAGGGGGTGCCTTCAGAAAAACAAGGGGAGTGTATACCCCCTTTGGGGGTGTGTAGGGAAATCACTGATGCAGACATCGGTTGTGCCATGAAAAAGCAAAAAGTTCGCCACAGACGTCAAAAGTTAAAACCATCCATTTATTTGTCACACAGACCGTATGCCCTCCACTTGTTGGAGGTACATGGCCAGTGTAATTGTTTGATGAAGTGTTACAAAATTTCTAGTTCGTGCATGGCACAAGAAAAGCTATCTTGCTCTTTGCTTCGGATACTTGTAAGTACAGCCGCAGTGCTAGTATGGTGTCAGAATCGACGCCGCGTATACCTTCCCCAAATTTCTATGCACTGGTTCAAGACGCCACTTGAACTGTGCGCTAGTGTTGCACCAGCAGGCTGTTGGCCCTAACTAAAGATTGAAATAGCTCGCATAAGAATTTAGCCCATTCCATTCCCACTCGATTGCGGACGAAGGGCATCTAATTCCATTCCATCCCACCCAGCGCTGCCGGCATTCCATTCCTGTTCCATTCTTGGTTCGCGGACATGCGTAATGATTCCGGAATCATTCCAACTCTGGAGTGGCAACTCTGTAACACTGGCAGCTGCAATGATGCCCTGCGTTGCTGCCTGCACTAGTCTATAGATTTCCGCGATGTGAATGACGCCGTCAAATTGTCCCTGTCAACTGCGTTGAGTCCACGCAGTCCTGTATTTCACGGTTGGTATTATGAAGTCTCGGAGCATATTTATTAATCTGTCTATAGTTACTGGCAGGACAAGAACGGCAGGGCGCCTCTTTCCGATGCCCGGCCTCTAACCCTTCTTTGGCTGCACATACGCGCTCAAGGGCCACGAGGCGCCGATGTGGCATTGAAGCTTGTGCAAGGGGCGGCTGAAGGACTTCCATGCTTATTTAATCCTACCCTTGGGGCAAGACACATTACAAAAATGAGTGAATTGCATCAAAACTTAAAAACAAACCACAGAGCGTAAAAACGCAGAGTAGAAAATGGCAATTCGTCATGGCAGTTCGAAAACTCTACTAGCTATGGCTCGGCGAAGGTAAGCGATTCACGCAGTGTAGGAACAGCTAAGAATAATGGGATCGTGCATTCATAGAAGCAAATATTTTGGGTTGCTCTTCTAGATAATGGGAAGAAAACAGTGCAGAAGAGACACAAGGACAAGTAGACGAATGACAGAAACACAGCGCTGACTCTTTGTTGTTGTTGTTGGAAGATAACAACATAGAACTCACTGGACTCACGACTTTGTTTTTGTCTTCATCATCTTCAATACATAAAAGCAATTAAGTAGGATGAAAAGAAAGGAAAGGACACATTCACTGAAAAAACTCTTTCAGCCGGCCTTTTGAAAGTACAAAGACGGAGTGATACAGAATATGTGACAATACTGTCATATTCTGTAACGCTTGGTTTCTATATTTTCTATGGCCGCCTGAAGAAGTATACTGTCGTGAACTTATCTCTTTCTTGTTATTCTACTTCATTGATTTTATGTACTGAAGAAAATGAGAAAGTAAACAAAGTCATGTGTCAGAGCAGTGTTCCTGTCTTTCGTCTCCAGGGGGATCGGTGGCCGAGTGGGTTAGCGCACACCAGCTCCGAGCGCGTGGAGCGAAAGCTCGTGCTTCAGAACCAAGGATCCTGGGTTCCATCCCCATCCCTGCCAGTTTCGATCATCGTACGCGCGTGCGGTCGTGTATCACTACTGCTTGGCGCACGTTAAAGACCCCGGGCTAGTGGTTGTACTGCACTGGCTAAATTTCTCATCTACAACTGGGAGACTCGTTGGAGGCAGACCAAGTTCTAGGGTGTATAAACATGCACACAACCCAATTTGTTTTCTCATGTGCACTGCGAGATGCCCCGCCGGTGTTGGTAGGAGTGAAGGAGCATGTTCCCGTAACCTGGCGTTCACGCAGCGGCCTGACTGACCTATGGACAATTTGCCACGGCTGAAAGGTTTTTCATATATTACCTGGCTTTGGCAAGCTATGTATCTTTGCTCGTGTCTCAGGTCACATTCATTGTGACGTTCCTGTGGGGTATTTATCTTTGGGCATAGTTTTCTGAGCTTGTCTGGTGCTAAAAGTACATCAGGGGTGTCATACCTGGAAGCAACCTTTTTTATATTGTGTGATACCCATAGAGTTATTACAATAAACGCTAGACCCTATTGGAAAAACCAGCATGAAAATCAAACTGGCCAAGCTGGTAACTAAGCTGGTCAATGTGGTCAATGTGGTAGTCAAACTGGTTTAACTGGCAATCAAGCTGGTTTAAGCTGGGCAAGCTAGAATTTAAGTTGGTCAGTCTGGTTTAAGTGAAAACCAACATGGTCTAACTAGAATCTGGTTTTAGATTCAATCTGGTGTAGCTGGGAGCCAGTCTGGTCCTAACTGGTCAAACTGGTTTTCCATGGAGCCAATGTGGTCAAGCTGGGAGACAAGCTGGTCATGCTGGGAGACAAGCTGGTGAATCTGGTCGAACTAATAATCGTGGTGGTCAAGCTGGTCTTGCTGGGAGTGCGCACGCCAAGGTCGGCTAGAGATAGCCGAAGTGACATTGCTGGGAGCGCGCGCGCCAAGGTCGGCTTAGGCTGGAACGAGGCCACGTCCTGTTCTTTGTCCTCTCGTTTTTGGTAGATGACCGGGCGCGTCAGGCGCGCGCCTCTTTAGAACTTACTTTTGCAAACCGAAAACTGTATCTGGAAACTATACACCAGTGTGGTCGGGAAAATACAGTATACACCACGCTATAGCCTGGTAGCATGTGATGACGACTTGACAACTTTGCCTTACTAGCAATCTACGCCTTTGCATGTGCTTTAGCTGGTGCAGTTACCGTGCAATGTCACCGTGCACCACATACTAGCCGATTACGTCAAACAAAAGACTTCTTTCAAATTCATCTCTTCTAACAAGTGAGTCTTGCCTTGATTATATCTTTGTTGGCTTGTACAGTCAACATATTGGATTATCAGTAAACTAGTATACAAGGTGATCATCACTTTGTAGTAGTGGTAGCCCATTGAAAATATTTTTCTGACTTGAGTTTATGTGCCGAGCAAGGTGGTAAATGTGTGTTTTAGGGCTTTTTGAGTGGTACAAAAAGACGTCTCTCTGATGTGTCCTGTGTCACAATGTCGACTGCTTTGGTACGGTTTGCTTAGTCTGCCACATTGATCACCTCTATACAGATGAAGTTGTTAAAAATACTGGGTGTTGTTGTTGACAGGTAAAGTGCTGTTATTGAGATGACCAATGGCGTTAAAGAGTACTTCAAGTGATGCTGGGCAGCCGAGTTCTCTACAAGTTTAAAAGGCCACAGTGTGAAGATGTGAGTGCCTCCTTCCCTTCGCCGGACAGTTATGGTAATAGGCTCTGACACCCTCATATTCCATTATTCTATAGTGTCTTGGATGCTTCAAAAGTGTGTTATAGTATAACAAAGAAAAAGCTTGCAACGCAAAACAAGAGGTATTTAGTGTGCAAACTCGCTTCTCAAACTTCCATGCCCTTTAACGATTTCAAATGTAGCTTTTCAGTAATTGCTATAGTGAAACATATCTTTTTATGGCTAATGCAACCACACTACAATGCCTATTTCTATACTCCATCTCATGAGTTGCGTGCAGCAAAGGCAAAAGCACAGGCGCGAGCGCTTGGCTTTCATATCTGCCTTCCTTTCATGAGCAATCGTGGAAGGAAAACAAATCGAAAAGCCATGTGCCTCCGCCTATGCCTTTGCCTCTGCTGCACACAACTCCTGGGACAGAGTATAATTGTATCAGAATCGGTCCGAAAAACGATATCAATGTCGTTGACGTGCCTAAAAACTTCACATTTGCATGTTTTTTTAAATTTATTTCATTTAGCAAGGTAGCAGTCTTATATTGTTTTCAGTCATGCGGGATAATAAGAGAAATTAATATCAGCCTGTTACGGCTGCTTCAATGTTAGGGGGCAAAATCGAGTTACAGTACTGGACACCTTAAGATTTGTCAAAGTGCTGGCGCTTGACGGCAAAATTTCGTGCTACCCCAACACGCAGGTCCTGAACGAACGCCCAGAAACCCCCATGTCGCAGATCTACGGCGGAATCCATCTGCTAAGGCTCTTTGGTGAGACTCGCTCCATCATTCTGTTTTACTTTAGACCGTAGCACTATACGCCGTGATATACTGATCAGGTACCTACGCAACAGATGAATATAATCACAAAAGAATGGAATCTAGTGCTCAGTAGGTTCGAGAACAGAAAAGCGGAAGTGGTGCGTGGCAAGGTAGGCCCTCGTTTAATTCAATGGAGCTGCGCTGCTGCTTAATTCTTAATCCAGCTGTGCAGATCTCATAGAGCTTGCTTTGTGCCATCATTCCTGCGTCGGGCTTTACTGCTTCGCGCCGACGCACGCAAATAAAGCTTCACCACTTTGCACCGGCTTCTTGGAGACGCATCTAACGCAGAGGAGCACCTCACTTAGCTCAGTGGGCACGGAACTTTACTGGGGTGGGCCCTCGATGTGCCCTTTGCCCATACTTAAAATGTTTCAAAAGCAGGCGGCAACGCACATTGCAATGTGGATGTGTGCTCGGTATTTTGTGGGGAGTGAGATTCCTGCGTTACATTTTGTTTGAGCGGAAGCATCAACACTAAACATGGTTATGTCATCAGTCTTTAAAGGTGCACTAACACGTCAAAATCATATTTTTTTTATTATCCGAAACGATTGAAAATTATGCCTGGACATTACCCCCAAAATTGGAAAACTTGGGAATTCAGTATTTGCAAAGTAAAAAACAATTTCTTATTGCCGAATTTGAAGTTCCCGTGTGATCTGCGCCAGTGCAGTGATGTGAAAGATTTAGCGGTCCTGCGACTCGAGTTTGTCTCGCGCCTCCACACCACCATGACCCGAAGTCTCGTGTGCACCGGCGTCCCGGGAACAACCGGTTTCCTCCGTGCGTGGCGACGACGATCGACTTTCGAGTTTGAAGTTCTTTTAGGGCCTTTCAGCGATCTCAACTTCTTTGAAACGGTGTGAGGTCAAAGAGAATGCACAATAGACTTTTGTGAGCGGCGTGAGGGGCCACGTTACGCCGGTTCTGCCTGAAAAGTTTTGCCTCGCGGAGTCACAGCTGCCGGGAACTAGGATACACAGACACCAAACCCAATTGTGTTTTTTATGTATGACGATTTCCTTTTCGAAGACTGAGAGATCGTCGGGCACCTAGAAAAGACCGCTTCATCAGATTCCCCGACTCACCGATCATCCTCAGTGCTAGATGCGTCGAGGGCCGCCATGTTTTCCAAGGGAGGATAAAAAGATTTTTCGGCATTTCAAAAATAAGGGCCGGAGCGCATTTGCAATTGCGCTAAAAAAACAAGTTTGACGAATGCTGTTAATAAATGTTATAAAAATGTCGCTTACAAAGCTTCTAAATTTCATAATACTTGACGTCGCAAATAAAAATAAGCGAGGAGGTAAAGATTTTGTCTTTTGTCATAATTGTTTGCGTGTCCATAACAACAATTTTCATTGTCAAAAAAAAAGCGACCTTTGGCGTGTCAGTGCTTTTTTAACTGTTTCTTGTCATTTCTTTCCGTTCCAGTTTTTCAGTAAAGCTGGGCAGCATGCTTGCCTACACCCCCCTGGACGAGAAGAGCACTCAGCTTCTCTTGAACCACATTCACGACTTCCTCAAGTGAGCCTTGACGTTTTTGTTCGTTCCCTGGGTGCCGTAGGGCTACCGGATAGGTTGCAGAGTACTGACACCTACCTTTCTTGAGCAGTACACAGCCATATTGGGTCTATTTTGCTGCGTAGTTTGTTTCTGTCCTCTCTACTCAGTGAGCCTGTCCAAACTCGCAGTGACGGGCTGTTTTATAAAGAAGATTTATTGTATGCAGACTTTCCTCACACCTGCATTTGATTGCTTTATCCATACACCAGTCATTCTTCATTTATCTCTAACAACAAAACTTATAATAATCTTTATGCATTTTTTTTTAAACAAAAGAATGTTTTTTGAAAAGGTCATTCAAGTGGATTTTGAGAGTTTCTATTTATGGTGATAGCTCAATCTACGGGCTCTAAGCATCCTCGAAAACCCGAATTTACGCCCATTGGCTTCTGATTTCCCCATTAAAGATCTAATCAAGTTTGTGACACTGGGGGCGCTGTCGGATGGAGTTTTCAGACAATAATTGCTGTATGTCTTCTCCTACCCCAAAGGATTTGACGTTTTTGTCAAAATATAAGGCATACAATGTGCCTAAATAGAGCAATAATAGTAACATTAAAAATCTCAGCACTGTTATGTATGGAGGCAAACGCTACATCACAGCAAACTCACGATATTTAATAAGGCAGAAATTATAGGATAGACTCGAACCGCAGCATGCTCCAGAGTCCCTGCTCGTGCTGCTCTCTGGTCCGCGTGGCAGGCTCGCGTATCGTCGTCTTCCTGCTCACGCGGTAATACCCGCGATATTACATCCCTTTCCCCCGGAATCGTCACCACCCAGTCCGTAGGTGTCCTAATCCACCTGGTAGTCTTGAAGGTACCGCGGTGCTCGACGTACTCTCGTCGGACGACCAGTTGGCACTTCAGCGTCAGCTGTTGGACGGGGAAGTGTTTCCGGTTCGCATATCGGTGTTTCGGAGGACTCGGCATCCAAAAGCTCCTCCGAAGACTCACTCGTATGGGGCATTGTTGTTCCGAACTCCGCATGCGTGGTTGTCTCCAAGACGTCTTCACGGTCTCTTCCCCTTTCCTCCCGGAGACTTGCATCGCATTCGAACGCCGAGGACAATGTCGTGTCCTTCCAACGTGGACGCAGGTGATCGACATGTCGTCGGAATCTGCGACCATCTCCCAATAGCACTTCGTAGGACAGTGGTCCACAACTTTTAATCACTTTTCCTGCCAACCACTTAGGATGGGGCGACAGAAGATTCCTTACCCAGACCATCGCATCTTTCTGAAAAGTGACCGTTTCCTTCCTCTGCTCCATGAACATCTTCTCTTGTCTTTCAATCGTGCGGTTTGCCGACGATGGATGAAGCAGATCTAAAGCTGTTCGTAGCTTACGTCCCATCATCAACTCGGCTGGGCTTTTCCCAGTAGTAGTGGACGGTAGAACATGTTGAGTTATCAAAAATCTTGATATCCTTGTGGACCAGTCTCCTTCCTTCAGGCGTGACAGCGACTTCTTGGTTTCCTGAACCATCCTTTCAGCTTGGCCGTTGGAAGCTGGATGATACGGTGAAACAAACGAAAGTCGAATACCGTTGCTGTCTGCGAACTCTCGAAACTCTGCCGAAGTAAAGGCAGCTCCGTTGTCGGAAACCAGCACATCCGGCACTCCATGTGTCGCAAACAGTTCTCTTAAACTTCGGATGACTTCCGCCGCTGAAGTCGTTTTCACTAAACGTACCTCGACCCATTTTGAGTGTGAATCAACGACGATAAAAAATATCTTGCCTTCAAAAGGGCCGGCAAAATCCATGTGTAGTCTGGACCATGGGTTCACCGTCCATTCCCATGGATGGATTGGAGCTCGGACCGGTGCATTTCGCGTCTCCTGACACGTCGTACAGCATCGAACACGTTCTTCGATCTGTTGGTCTAGTCCTTGCCACCAGACGTAGCTTCTAGCTAGGCCTTTCATGCGCACAACACCGGGATGCGAGGCATGCAGAATGTTCAGAACCTTCCCTTGAAGTTTCTTGGGAACAACCACACGGTGTCCCCATAGCAAACAACCGTTGTATACCGACAACTCTTCTCGTCGGCTATAGAATGCACTGAAAAGGTCCTTTGGCTTTTCTTCTGGCCATCCATGGAGAACCCAGTACATCACAGTTGAAAGAACCTGATCTTTCTTCGTCATTTTCGCCACTTCTTCGGCTTTTACCAAACCTTCTGGAGTTCCTTCCAAAAGAAAGACTTCTCCCAGTTGCGGAACGTCGAAGTTGGGTGAAGGTAGCGGAAGTCGGCTGAGACCATCCGCATTTCCCATTTGTTTACCTGGACGGTACAATAACTGGTAATGGTAAGCTGCTAACATCAAGCTCCAACGGAGGACCCTTGGTGATACCATCTTCGGAATCGGTTTCTTGTTGTCGAACAAACCAAGTAACGGTTTGTGGTCAGTGTAAATCTTGATGTTTCTTCCGTAGATGTAGTGATGAAACTTTTTTAGTCCAAAGACTACAGCTAGTGCTTCTCGATCTGTTTGAGAATAGTTTCTTTCTGCTGTTGTCAGCGAACGTGAACCGTAAGCGACAGGTCGCTCTTGACCTTCGTCATCTGCGTGGCTTAACACAGCCCCTACTCCGTAAGGAGAGGCGTCACAAACCAGTACCAGTGGTTTGTTAAGGTCATAGTGGCACAGAACACTGTCAGACTTGAGAAGTTCCTTTGCATCGTTGAAGGCCTTTGCTTCTTTGGATGACCAGCTCCATTTTACTCCGTCCCTTAGAAGTCGGTGGAGAGGCTCCAACACGTCTGAAGCTCCACGCAGGAAGCGATTATAAAAGTTCAGGAGTCCTAAGAAGGCTTGAAGCTCCTTCTTGTCTTTAGGTGCAGGTGCATCATGGATTGCTCTCACCTTGTCCTGTGTTGGGTGTACCCCGTCTTGGTCTATCTTGTAACCCAGGAACGTCACTTCTTGCACTCCAAAAGTGCACTTCTTTTGGTTCAAGCGTAGTCCGTCCTCTTGGATTCTTTGTAGAACTGCACGGACTCGAAGGTCATGTTCTCTCGAGTCGGATCCCCCGATCAGGATATCGTCAAGGAACACTTGAACTCCCGGTAGTCCGGCTAGCAACTGCTCCATGCGACGTTGAAAAATAGCTACAGCGGTAGCGACACCAAATTGTAACCTTGTTACCCTAAAAAGTCCTTTGTGAGTACTCAGTGTAAGTAGGTTGGACGTGTGTTCATCAACAGAAAGCTGCTGATAGGCTTGCTCCAGGTCCAACTTGGAAAACCACCGGCAACCTGCCAGTTTACCTAACAGCTGTTCTGCTGTTGGCAGTGGATAATCTTCCCATTCCAATACTGGATTGATGGTGCATTTATAATCACCACATAGTCGTATCTTGCCGTTTGGCTTCACCACAGGTACGACTGGCGTAGCCCATTCAGAATTCTTCACTGGAACCAGAATTCCTTGTTGTACTAGCTGTGTGATGGCGTCTTCCACTCTTGGTTGAAGTGCCAACGGAACAGCTCGAGGCTTGTGGTACTTTGGTTTGGAGTCTGGCTTGAGCTCGATGTGAACTTCAGGTCCTTTGCTTTCGCCAAGTCCTGACTCGAAGACGTTTGGAAATTCCTTCTCCAATCCTTGCGTCTGGGGCTGGGACTCGGATAGTTGATGAATTCCTTGAATCTTGATTCCCAGTGCTCGAAACCAGTTCCTTCCCAACAGGCTTTCGCCGCTTCCTTTCACTACCAGCAGTGGTAGCGTGTGCTCCTTTCCTTTGAATTTCACAGGGACATTGACACTTCCGAGAACCGTCAGTTTTCGTTGAGAATATGTCCTGAGAGTGATTTCTGTTGTCATCAGTCTCTTCTTGGTTAGTCCAAGGCGACGCATTGTTCTCGGATCGATGACTGAACAAGCTGCTCCGGAATCTACTTCCATGCAGATGGGGATTCCATTTACTTGAACTTCGACTGTCTCTGCCGGCTCAATGAAGTTTAGGCGATACTCCACCTTCGAAGCTTTGTCTAACTCCAGCTTATGGCTTGATCCCGCTTTCGAAGCGCTGTTTTTGGACTTGGCCATCTTCTGGCGGCAGGCACGTACGATGTGCCCTTTCTTGCCACAGAAATGGCAAACGGCGTGTGCGAAATGGCAGTTACTCACGTCGTGTGTACCACCGCAGCGCCAACATTTGCCAACTGAGCTTGCAGGTGTCTTAACCTTGCCAGGGTTGTTGCCTTGCGTCGATGAGCTGTTCGGCGCTTTATGCGAGATGTTTCTGTCGATGTAGCAAACTTCAGCCGCCTCCGGGCTATGAAGGTCACGCATCTCTTGCGTACGTTTCTTGGCATACTCTGCCGCGATCGCAAGGTCCTGAGCCTTTGCGAAGGTGAGGTCTGGTTCGGCGAGAAGACGGCGCTGTACAGCTTCTTCGCCGACCCCGCATACCAAACGATCTCGGAGCATCTCATCCAAAACGATGAATAGTCGCAGTGTTCAGCGAGGCGACGCAACTCCGCGATGTAGTTCGCGACGGACTCGCCTTGACGTTGGCAACGCTTGTTGAACGTAAATCGGTGAGCAATTACCGATGTTTTCGGTGCGAAGTGCTTCGTTAGAATGGCTAACAGCTCTTCAAAAGGTACGTCACCTGGTGTCTTCGGAGAGCAGAGTGATCGAAGCAAGGCGTATGTGGAAGGCCCACATACGCTGCAGAAGACGGCCCGCTTCACTACGTTGTCCACGATCCCGTTCGCCAAAAGGAAGAACCCGAGTCGCTCAACGTACTGCGGCCAAGACTCCGGTTTCGATGTGTCGAACTCCTCCAGACGTCCAAGTGCCGGTCCTGGTCCGTTCTCTTTCGTTGCCATGCTCCTTGCCGTTGTTTAGCCTCGTCGCCAAATGTTATGTATGGAGGCAAACGCTACATCACAGCAAACTCACGTATTTAATAAGGCAGAAATTATAGGATAGACTCGAACCGCAGCATGCTCCAGAGTCCCTGCTCGTGCTGCTCTCTGGTCCGCGT
>JAZHYW010008861.1:0-158442 GCA_037355805.1 Ixodes ricinus | reverse complement strand
CAGACGAGGCTAAGAGGTAATGGGACCAAAATGTTGCAGTTCTATAATCGCGGGTAATTAATTGACCAGAATAGGTTGTTAGATGTTACATGTCAAGCCTCGTCAAAGCGCAAGTCGCAAGGCCATTTTTGTTTATGATTTGTTCAGCTATAATAGAACACACGCACAAACAAGACGAGGTGGCCATCTGACTCTGTCTCATTGGTCCCATCTGCTCGTAGCGTGAGCTGCGTCTGGGCTTAAGGCGAAACAAAGTATAGCTACATTTTATATAGAAGAGTTAACTTTCTTGAAGCGTGAAGGAACAGCTGAATGAAAAAAAAACATAGATAGGTGAAACTTGGCACCATTATAAAGATAAGTTTTGTTATAAACTTTTCAATCACGTGTAATTTACATTGTTTCCTCTAATGCAGCACATTCTCATTTCTCGTCATGCAAAGAAGCGCAAAAAATAATGTTCATATTACAGTAGCAAATGTAAAGAACGAATTGATGTAATCGCAAATAATATATATTTCATAGATGTTGGATCATTTTGTGAAGGCAGTATAACGTACTCTAAACTAACGATCTTCCGTTTGAAAGTAATGTTCTAGCGGGTCTCGTTATTGGACGTGAAAATCGGAAAATGTCCTCGCACATATGTTGTCTTCTCACAGGAAAAAGAAAAACAGACTCGAAGGGGAAGGGGGGGGTTGGGGGGGGGGGTAAAACAGTGAATGAATAATGGGGTGCTCAGTCCATGATCTCACAAATGAGAGCACACAGTGATTCTCGAATCAAGGTATTATTGTAATTTACATTAATGTAATTAATGTAAATGACACCGTTTTAATAAATATCGCATGAAATAAAAATAAATACTATTTTAGTGTAGAATGTGGTCGTTTTGTTTCTTTACCCATATTCAGCTCTGTACTATTGTAGCTAGGACGCTTCAACTCGCTCGTGGGATTGAGTGGTGATGTAAGAATATGGATACATGAGCCTTGGGATAGCATATTAGCAGTTCCTTTAGGCAAGCACGATGGTTTGTTTTAATTTATATTGGGGCTAACAATGGAGTCGTATAAGAGTTCACCTTTTTAGTTCATTCGTCCAAGACGAGATATAAGTGGTCCTACACAGGTGCGAAAAATAGCTGTTTGAATCTAACTTGTTTACCTGCAGTGATGAAATATCGAAGTCGTGCTTTTATAGCCTTGACTTATAAAGCAGATCAATGGCTCCAAACATACTTCTAAAAAAATAGGCAATAATTATTTTTTTAAAGAATCCTGTTTATGCGGCGAATGTACAGTAGATACGATTGTCAGATGTATGATACAAATCATGACTACGGATGTTCCGCAGGAATATAAAAAGTAAAGTTTAGTAAATACCAGCCCTTTTTGTTACGATTCCTACCACATTGCCTTAACCTTAACACTGATTTGGTAGGACACATATTACGACAAACTATGTCTGAACATTTTAAGGTCGCACGTTATTCGCTTCTCTTTTCGGATTGAGCCAGGTTATTGGATTCAAGACCACTTGTGATCCGTTTTCCAAGGCGATGTTGGAAGCACAAAACAACATTATTATGGTAGACAACCAAGAAGAATGTGTTGTGACACCTAAGGAGTTAAATATTTTATTACATGGCATTCTATTTACATGACCAGACGCTAAATACAAGTAAAATTGCTTTGAATAATTAGAGTCTACAGAAAGGATATTCAGTAAAACAAATGGCTTAGATACATAAATGTCACTATCCTCGTATTGCAACTTAAGGAAGTGTGTTTCATAAATGCTATGATATCAAGAAACACCTCTGATAAGTGATAACGCAAAAAAATGCATATTGTTATTGATATCTCAAGGACACTCTCCAGGTTCAAGAGAGGTGCAGATGCATTAACAAAATCAAAATGCAAACCCGTGAAAAAAAGATAAACAAGTAATAAAGGCAGACTTTAGGCCTGTAAGATGTTCTTAAACTACGATTCACTCTGAGCTATTCGAGGGTATATGCATTGTGTTACGTATTCGTGAAACAGGCACTATTTTTATGAAATAAGAGTCATGACACATGCTAACAGGTGAACTAACATGCTTATACTTTTACACCCCAAGACGTCGTTGTGTTATCCCCTTTTTCTTTCTTTGTCTTTGCTTGTTTACTTTTCTCGGGTTTTTCTATTATAGGTATGGCTATACTTGTTTTTGCCTCAAGAACCGTAGTAAAAGAAGTACGGCTTCATCATCATCATTTATTATCCTTGAAGGCCCTTACGGGCATTACACAAGGGAGTGGTACATTTGTTGTTTTTTTTCTTTATCGAACACTTCAGCACACAATTTTAACACAATAGAAGAGGGAACTAGTCCGTTAAAGCAGAAATTAAAGTGGTTACAGAGGCGGCAAATTTATGTGTGTCAGTTATGGTAACAATGTCATTTAGTAGTATGTTCCAATCGTTTATTGCCAAAAGTAAAGTTGAATTACTGTATGTAGTAGTTGACGAAAAAATGGGCCGCAACTTGCAGGAGTGGTCAAAGCGGGGGAAAATCTGCCACGGGGGTAAAAGCAGTGATTCACGAAGAGGCATGTTATGGTGAAAGATTCGGTGAAGGAGAGAGAGACGGGACACTCGGCGCCTCAATGAAAGCGTGTGAAGGTTAGCTGCTTCGCGCAATCCAGATATGCTCGTGAATGGTGAGTAATCAAAAAAATAAAACGTAGAGCCCTATTTTGGATGGATTCAAGTTTGTTAGATAGGTAAGATTGCCAAGGGCACCACACAGAAGAAGCGAATTCAAGCTTAGACCGAACTAAAGTTGAGTATGCTAGTTGTTTTATCTCTGGTGTTGCGGGTTTCAGGTTTCGGCGCAAAAACCGAGGGTACGGTTTGCGTTTGCTACTATATTACTGATGTGAGACGTCCATGAAAGGTCAGATGTTAAATGAATACCGAGATATTTATATGAACTGCAAATGGTGATGGGGGACGCGTCAAAATGGTAAGAAAAGGATTGAAGAGCACGACGAGAAAACGAAAGCGATTTACATTTGTCGAAATTGAGAGTCATCTGCCATTTATTGCACCATTGAATAACTTGTGAAATTTCTGTTTGCAAGGTATGGTGATCGTCGAGCGAGAGAATGGGCCTGTAAATTACGCAGTCGTCTGCAAATAACCGAACTGATGACGATATGTGCTCATGAATATCATTGATGTAGATTAAAAAGAGTAAGGGCCCCAGTACACTACCCTGAGGGACGCCTGAGGTTACCGGGCACGAGGGGATTTAGAGTTATTAAAGGTGGTGTACTGGGTGCGGTTAGTCAAGAATTCGGATATCCAATTTACGATATCGGGATGGATCTTAAATTCGTTAGTTTTATTTTAAGACCCCAAGACGGGGTCTTAAAATAAAACTTAACGAATTGAAATTTGTAATGGTCTTGCGGACCATTACAAATTTCAATCTTTATGCTGAGAAGTAACATATTTGTTGGTGCATTTTAGATTGGATATATGTTACCTTATCAAGACGTACACGTTTCAAACGCCAAAAGCGTCGCTCCTGCCTCCGACGACCAAATTTTGTGAGAACTACTTCGCGCGGCGTAGGAACATGGAGCAAAACTTTCTTTTTCTTGAGGTGAAAACGGGTATAGTTATATTCCGCGCCAGTGAAAAAAGGCTACGCTCTAAGATAACCCTGAGCGTCTACTTACCCGCAAAACACTCGAAGAGCCAATCTCTGCAATCGACGAAATCAGCTGAGCGAATGATGAGGCGTTATGTGTTTAAACCTCAAAATTAGGTCTGCGCTGTGGCAGCACGCAATACCAAGCGTCATGCTTACATTGCGTAATGCCACAGAGCTGACTTAATTTTGAGATTTGAACAGATGTTGCGCCTCATCATTCGCTGAGCTGATTTCGTAAATCGCAGAGATTGGCTCTTTGAATGTTTTGCGGTTAAGTAGACGCGCAGGAATGGCTTAGAGTATATGATACTCTCCTTTCTTGTTATATGTTGCACAATGCAATATTTGGGGCATTTTAAAAGAGAAGACGAAAATACATATATGAAGTTTCGATCTTTTTTAGAATGCGTACTGGTTTCAAAAGATGCACTATTTTGTAAATTACTGCATTAAACGTGGCTACTTCAAAAACGCAGTTTCAAAACATCTACAACACACATACAAAAAACAAACAAAAAAACCATGGACTATCACAAAACCATCACTGGCGTCTCGATCAATGTTTCATTTTGAAGGCGTAATTGCAGGCGTTGAAAACCCCAGGTCGTGAGGTCCACCACTTTTGCTACGGTTCTGATTTATAGTTATTTACTTCTTATCGTCCATCGCGCTGCAAATGTTGGAAGATTTATAAAGACCCGCAATCGCTTTTGTAATGGAAGAGATTAGTGGGTATTAACGACCGAGATAAAATTGCGCGGCGAGTTTGACGCCAAAAATGGGGCGTACTAGCTGACTGCTGGGGTATAATCAATACATTCTTTTTTTTGTAGGCCTTTTGAACTTTGGGGTATAGAGGGAAGGGGCCAGTAAAGGAGGGGGGTGTTTTGGTGTTTTTTTTAAATATATACACGAGTATCTAAATGCGGCGTACTGGATTCCAATTTTACACATCCCGGTAAGACAGAATGCCCGAGTAGGAGGATATTAAATACTACCGATCGCATACTATCTGGAGTGTCCCTCTGGAGGTCAGGAACTGCTTCGCAACGGTCTATCTTGTTACACTTTATCCATGCATGAACAAACCTCCAACTTAGGGCATCAGGTGACATCGGGCGTCGGTTATTTCTTTCTCAATTAGTGTCCAACACATTTGCCTAGCACTAGCACTATGATTTCACAATCATCTTATGTTTGCCGACCATGCAAGCAGTAATTACCTCAGAGGAGGAAGGAGAGTACCCTTCTTATTTCAAATTTTGAATGCAGACTTTTGCATGCGGAAAGCAAAGACATGCACAAAAATAACAGACGTGGCCATCAACGCCGTCGTCCTTATTTTCCTTTTCTTTTCGTTCGTTTAGCGCTTACTATACAATATCTAAACAACATTTTGTCAATTGATACCTGTGGATTGCACGAATATTACGTGTCTACTGTCCACCTACCGTGGAAATCTCTATCAGGCTAATTTAAAGCTTTAAAATGTTGTCTGCAGATAAAAGATGGAAGACATGTTCATGGAAAAGATTCGTAGAAAAAAAGAATGCCGCGCATATTTATTTCTAACTCAATCTCTGCAATAAATAAGGGGACGATCCCGTTTGACTAATGTTTAGAGACATGTTGAAAATATAATCGCTCGCATTCGAAGTTATTCGTGAAGCTCTGTGTAGTATCATCTTCCACACATTCGCGTGACTGGCACCACAGTTTTCGAATAAAAAAATACTTCGTACAATGTAAAAGTTCATGGAGATTTAATATTTGAGAGGTTTGATGCACTCTTGAATCCTCCGAATCTGTTGGAGAACCGGAATTCGTGTCACGCGAGAAGTGAGTACATTACGAACACTACTTTTGTCACGTTACGGTCGTTACGCATTGACAGCACATTAACACGAGCGTTTTGTGATTTCATTGCACAGGCTACACAACCCGGAAGTCCAGACATTTAGAACACCAAAGCAAGGAAACCGCTGGAGTAAATTAATCTCGCAACAAACTTCTATTTGTAGATTTTATGTCTTTATTTTGCCTCAAGTAACATATGAAAAATATGGTTGTTTTAATTCGCAATCCACGTCAAAAAGTTATCAATTATCTCGTATAACGACCCTTCTTTTATTTTTATTTGACGCGCTATACAATGTCGTGTGATTCAGTCAGGGCTGAATCAAGGAGCTCAGAAAAATGTTGAAGCGTACATGGAAGAAGAAACATCCCAGTCTAAAAAAGATACCGGCATCAATACGTTTTTTATTTGTTCTGGTGCTACAAGGGGACTATTCAGTAGTGGGTGAAATACCTGTTCATATTGAAATACATTCACCGAATGATACTAATGAAACCTATGCTCGCACGTACATGGATTAATAACGGTCATCACTGTACTTCAGCAGTTGATATATTGGTAGACATATCGACTGTTGAAGTGAACTTCTTCGGCAAGGAACCGAGAAACTTAGTTCGTATATTATCTTCACAACAAATATTTTCGTTATATGTCTGTAATGATAAATTGAAAAGGTGCTTTACATTAATATTTGTTCGCCTAATATAAAACACACTCTCTCTAAAGATCGAATAACGCAGTGCCGCCTTGAATAGTGGCTCGATACCCTGAAAATATTTCCACGTTCTTTACAGCATAATCAAAATTTCGAAGTTATCGTGTTACAGATAAATAAAAAAATATGCTGACTTTACAACTCAAACACAATTTCTAACCGACCCGAATTATCTTTCGCTCACCTGGAACAGTTATGACTAAACATCGTACAACTGTGGGTAATCCTGGTTCAGTTTAAGATAACACCTACAGTACACATTACTGTGAAACAATCAAGCGCGACGAGCAATAACTACGCAGAGGCTCGGGTTTGCGGTTTGATACAACCCTTACTTGACCGTGATGGCGCAAGCGCAAAGTGTCAGCTTTTATCATCAACGTCAAATGTTATAAAATATAAATGGCAACAGACAAAAAAAAATAACAAAAATTTGGTACAAAAGTGTCACATTGCCCGCGGAGGAGATAAGCTTTACGACCGTTCTGCGTGGGTGCCATAACTCAGGCCGCCGATTTCAGAGTTCGCGTTTGAAGAATCGGGACGTTCACTCTCCGCTACGGGTCCTGCTCATCAATGGCTTCCCTGGTCTATCCTCTTTACTGTTTGCTCAGTTATAGTCAGGGTGTTTGGCTGTTCGGGAATATGCGTTATAACTTATATACTGTCGTGACCCCGTTATTCAGTCATCATTGCCGAATAAATTAGAATGCCTCGAATAAACCCGTCGGACAGGCGATGCGTAAGCGATATAGCTTTGAAGCTTTTGGCACATTTCTTCCTCATAGGTTCAGCTTACAGACTAAGAGATTTTTGTTACTCGTTTCTCATTTTACAGACGTTACGCGATGGATTGAATTCATAAACGTAGATTAAAATGCGTTCGACACAGTGTGATGTTCTTTACCATCTATAAAATCGTACTTTTTATAGTACGTTCGTGTTTGTGATTCGATCATCTTTCTCACACACTTTTTTATGTCTAAACTTGCATTCAAAATGATGGAATACGTACCGGACGCAGTAAATGTACTCACGTCCTTAGATTCGAACATGACTCGATACAAACTATCTGTAGTCGACGACAACATAAGAAACACATGTCCTTGCGCCCTGCGTTCCTGAAGCTGACAATCACTTAAAAATTAATCAAATAAAAAAAAACGTCCGATTGAAATATTGCTTTTATCGTTCATGACCAGATATGAAAACGGTGGCGTTTATGTGAGTCAACTTTGAATAAGGCCAGACGAATGGTGTGATAGATCTGGTTCTGGGAGGAGTTTTATCGGTGTGCCAAATTGCCGGTTTTCTTATTGCAATTACAACGAAATGGTTTAGGTGGTCTGATGTTTTTCCGAGCGAGTAAAAGGTTGTGAAGACTGCGAAACGAATACGTCGAGGACTGAAACTTAGCAACGCCTTCCGCCAGCGGTATCGCCCTCGGTCTTCAATCAAATGCTCGTTAGTATTTGTCACTGTCGCCACTGCAGAAGGGAAAAGTGACAAAAACAGGGCCGATTCGTTCCTCATTTCATTTCCACCTACAAGGACAAGGCGAAAAGGTCGGGATTTTAATAGTAATTTCTCTGGAGAGAAAAATTTGAGATGAGTGTTCTCTCAGGAGAACACTCATCTCATCTTATGTTTGTAAGACAATTGTAGGAAATTTTTGTGAGCATATTTTTGTAAGACTCGTCTGTCTAGAGCGCAAGGAATGCCTTGCGGTAAAGAACTTTTGATGTGCGCGACAATAAAAATGAGGTGGCTGGCTTGGTTGTTACTCTACTTGGATATCAAATTTTTCTATACTTCGTCGATTCCGTAATTATTACCGAACAATTCAGTTATTGTAGATAAATCATTAGTTTTGATAGCATGGTAAAAATTTGTGAATTTTAGTTGGATGAAACAGTTATTGATATTCACTTCGGATATATCTCCTACCTTGTTTCGATACTTGCAAAAACAATTTTATGTTCGGTAGTTTTGAATTGGAAACTGAAACACTGGTTAACTCAGATAAATTGGGAGTGGCAGTATGAAGTTTTTTTTAGTTCTTACATTTTACTGAATAATGTGACAAATAAATGAAAACTGAATTTCTTTAAGATGGAAACGTGCAGACATATCTGCCCTGAACCTGGCGAACATCGATGACGACTGGTTTGGTGAAGGGTGTTGTAACGAACGGCAGCATCGACATCTTTGAGGCAACTCTTACGAATTCGCCACAGAAATAGCTACGCTGCACCTAAAAAACAGGCGAAATTTGTTATTTGTTTGCACGGTTAAAAAGTATTCTTCGACCTTCACCCAGAGGAAAAATCCTGGACAAAATGAATATCTTAGATACTCGCTAAACGTTAGGTGGTGATGACAATCCATGGTCAATTCACAATTGTATTCAGCCGAAAGGTTCACTTCTTGTCTTACCTGCGGACCAGTTTTTGTACCCAAAGAGAGCTAAAAAAACGTGAACGACCGAATATCATCAATTGTGACATTTTGAACCTAGCTTCTCTGACTTGAAGATTCGCCAATGTAGCCTTTTCTTTGAGTTATTCGACATTCCACATTTCCTGTTTTATTTATATCCCTGCTACAAGGCTTGTTATGTGATGCAGGCTACGATTTCGATAAACGAGCGAATGCGTGCTAATTGCCAATATCATCTCATACCGCCGTTGACGTCACTTTCATACTCTACTCTTCCCCCTCTGCTTGACCTTGGGGCGCAGTCGGTTGTCGAGCAATGGCGCACTTGTAATTGGTGACTGCAATGCTACTATTAAACTGTGAAATTGTATTTTAAAACCTATCATTTAGAAGGTGCCTACTACCAAACTATCGCACATTTTTTAATAAGATATAGTGAACACTTTACTCAGCAAACAGCTGTGCCTTTAATAAATCAACCTAACAAACACAAGAGACTTTGGTTACGCCATTTAGCGAAAAACTCTGAAAATACTGTGTTTTTTTATTTACTGCGCAATATGCCAAATATTACAGTTGGCGACCCCTTTTCGGTAGAAATTGTGAAATGATGGTGTTAAGAAATTTAAAATTGAAATATATGTTTATTTTTCGGTTATCTCCTTCTGTAAAGAAGCGCAAAAGAACAGTTCTAACTACCTTTAGTTTTACTATTCAGCAGGCTTTTATAGAGAAAGTTGAAAATGGGAGTTTTTAGCTTTGATCTTGAACAGCTCGTCGGGAATCCATCGTTTAAGCGCCCGCAAAATGACCTTTGGGACCTTTGCTCAGAATCAGATTAACTCGGTCTGCCTAACACAGTTGTGCTTGTGTATTTCAGGTCCCTATACTTTTGGCGCGGAGGTTTCTTAACAAGTGCGTCATTGTATTTTTTGTAGCAAATGGTTTACTCTTGCTCTTATAAAAAATCACAAAAGGTATTGTTAGGGAATATCCGCTCAATATTTAGAATATGTGCTTCTAATTTATTTTACTCCTAATTAGCACAGTATTTCAGTTCATTCGACTAAAATGTTCACTATGTCTTGCACACAAAAACAATTATGCAAGGAAATGATCTTTCCATGCATAATTGTTTGATATTGTCTAGTGACGTACTCTTTTGAAGACTCAAGCCTACCAACACATACTATTTTTTAACACAAGTTCGACTAAATCATACCTAGAATTGTATAAGTGCGTTCTCCAGCCACATAATTGTATATGCAAATGTTGTCTGTAATGCTAAAGTTAACAAGCCACAAAAAAAACATTCTTAAAAAAAGAAGAAAAACAACAATGCGGTTTTGCGGTTTTGCAGTTGCGGTTTTGCAGTACGTTCACATATTCAGAACTTCGAATCTATGAGAAACAACATACAAAATATTCGCAAACAAAGAATTGTGAATGAAACTAATTTTTGACGAGAAAAACGCAAACATATTCAAATGATTTTCTTATATTTAAAAATTCAAAGAACGGTTTCTGGTATAGTTAAGAATGTGCTGTTATACAGACTGACGGCATTTTCATAGGTGAATATATGTTAAGGGAAACATACATGTACAACTTTTCGATTAGAACATCCATAAATGTGACCTCAGCCCAATTTTAAACAATCTCGCAAGCTATACCTGATCCATATTAATAGTATAAAAGAACTGTCTTGGCTATCTTTTTATATCTAAGACGTTTAGGACTTCGCTTGCATCTTTGAATAAGATATCCTTTAAATGTATACACCATCGTTTTGCAATGTGCATGGCCCCTGTCTCCGTTGCTTTATTTATTGAGAATGGTAGCCCGTGCTAAAATGAATGGAATATATCTAAAATAAGGTGCATATTTTGATTTTCTTCGCAGGCTATTTTCCATGCACACAAAGTACGAGTCAATGTTCAGATCGGCGAAGCTTAATAATTTGCATACGCTCCTATTTGCGAGCGTAGGACTTCCTTTCTCAAATTCTGCGCACGTAAAAAAAAAAAATAAAGCTAACACAAAACATTTTACAATTGATACTATAATACGTATTTCTCATGAGTCATATCCTGACAAAATTTGTCTTTTTTTCATTTCAGACGAGCTCATGACAGAGGAAGAGGCTATATTTGTTTTTTCTCTTGATTGGTAAGTCATTTATTCCATCTTTTTTGTGAATGGTGCACGCAATTTACCCTCAGCGTATCAAAAAATTTAAAAAAATGTCGATCTTAAGTTTTGACGGCAAAAATAACTAAGCCCGAAAGTTATTTATAATATAGCGCCGCAAAATATTTAACAGAAGAAATGCTAAGCCTACTCTTGATGTATTTGGCCCTTTTCTCGCTTTGCTTATGCACGGCTTTGCTATAATGCAAAGTCATTTCCTTTTTGTGTGCTTATTACATCTATGTAGGTTTTGTGATCACCTTAAAAAAATGTTAAACTGATCAACGGTATATGTTATAGTCCGAAAAAAAAATCTACATGATGCACTCTACATAAATCCAATTTCAGATCATATGACGAAATACGCCTCCGCACACCGTTTTTTTTTCTTCATTCCTTATCTGCGTCTAAAGTATTTCCTTAATTTTCAGTTGGTCTTGCTTTTTTAGTTGGGTCTTTTCTGGTTTCATTGTATTTTTCTTTTTTCCGAGCAAAGCTGAAGTTTCCGGTTAAGATTATATTTTTTTGCAAACTTGGAGGTTACAGGTTTCTAAGGCGGAACTTTTGGCCTTTTGTTTTCTTGTAATACATATACCTACATCTTTCTGTGCATTAATACCGTATAGCTAGAGAAGCTTTATAATTCAATGTTTTGAAAACTTGGTCACAAAAGTTGAAGCGGAGGCCTCGAATCTGCGATGTTAAATGAAAAGCAGATATATTATGTGCAGTCGCGAAAAAATACAGCCAGCCAGTAACATCGAGAAGGCGCCAGCAGAGCGGAAGCCCAAGATTATGCCCTGTCTTGGTGTAACTTGGCAAAGGGAGAACGATAAGCCCTACATTGCGTACCGACGGCTTCGGTATCCGCTACGTACACGAGCCCAACGCACACATATTGGAGCATGACGCAGCGGAAAGTCGGATTATTCTTCTCAGTAAAAGCGCACTCCGGTGATACGTAGTCACGTTCCGACTTGCCCGCCAGGGCCGTAGTTTCCGCCGTACTGGCATGCTATGCGATCACGGCTGCCTAGACTACCCAGTATTTCTTGCTTCAGACGCTAAGTGGCGCCATGTTTGAATAATGCAGCCGCCACTCCCAGGCATACCCAATGTTTCTGACTTCAGTCGCTAGATAGCGCCAGACCAATAAGCATTGAAGGTTGCCAATAATAAAACCCATGCGAGCACGTGGCCTACAAGGTCTGGCGTGCGATCCATTAGAGGAAAGCTAAACTAGAATGGAGGATTCAGCGACTTATTCCTTTTCTTTTTTTTGACGTCATATCCTGCTGGAGCTGCTGTCGCTAGAGTTCATAACGGTTTTGCCGAATTGACAGGCGTTCCGCGACAGAAGACAAAATTAAGCCTTGTTGAATCCATGGGGGTGGCGGGTGAGCAATCAGTTTTGGGGTGTTTGAAAATAAGTTCACAGGATAGCTGTCGATAAGCGGTTTTTATTTCATTTAACCTATCACTAATACTATCGGGGCTGACCCAGCAAATGTTGTCGGCTAAGCGGTTAGAAACAACAAAAACTGAGTAGCCGCTGAAATGTCGTCTGTTCACGGGGTTGCACTTTTCGGAGGCGTAATGGGGGACAGAGGGTGTATCCCTGAGGCGCCAGTTAACCCACCCGGACCCCTCGTTTACACCGATGCGCGACGGCAGTCTGCGGATGGCTCATTAAAAATATGAACCCACCTGGCCCACCTGTACACGCCGCTTCGCGGCGCCCCGCTGTCCCCCATTGTCCCTCCGAAAATTCAATTCCCTGTTCACGCAACAGCCTCAATGATAACTCGTCTTTCTTCGGTTAGATAGTACCGGAGATCTTGAAGGCCAAGCGCTCGCTAGTACGTCATGTCAAAATGTTTCTCACATACATTAAGAACACCAGTACGCATGTTACTAAACCACTGATTGAGTTTTTAAATTAACAGTTAACTCGTCGGTAAAAAAATCTTTATGTAAGAGATTGATCATTGAGTCAGTCAGTCTCTCACAATTTGAATACTTATTTTCGCAGAATTACGCCAGAATTAATAATAACCGATCGTTAGAAAACAACAACAACAACAACTTTTTATTGGAAAATATGAACACTAAAAATATACTGCCATTGCCGTTATATTTACAACCTTTTCTTCAACTGCTGTCAGCTTTGATGTACGCGTAGATAAGTTTTTTTCTGAAAATCACACTCCGAATACGACAAGATCGACTTATACTAGATGTTGTAATAAACATTGAACATAAAATTTAACATAAAACTTCTGGACACCTTGACAATTTTTTAGAATTGTGGTTTTTCTCAAGGTAACAGAAAAAGCACATGCCACACGACCAGTTAAACCAATAAAACGCGCATCAAATCCTTGCTAGCGTGTCAAGTGAAATCAATCGCGGTTCGCCCAAGCCTGAATGTTTTATTCACCATCGAATCGGTGCGAACGAAAACGAATCTTGCGATTAAGGTTCCAGGTCAGCAACAAATTCAATTCGCTCTAAATGCGGCTCCCGACCAAGTGTGCCACACGGCCGGCGGCTTTCGCACCGAGTGGATGATGCTCACGCTAGGGATCAGCGGAAATGGTTTTTGGGACACAGGCGGCCGAACGATCGGCGGGAGGCTCGTGTTTCTCGTAAAGCAACCAATTCGGGTCACGTCGATTGGGTGTCGTAAGGGACATGCCGAGTGCGTCGGCACGTCTCCCGGGAGCTACTCCGCGAAAGACCATAGGCTTGGACGAGCTTGCGAAATCTCGTGCTGGATACGAGCCAGACACCGAAGGTGGGAACAGGGACGGCTTCATCGATAAACAAAGGTTGCTAGAGTTTCGTGTTGACACTGTGGGCGTTCCAATAGGGAAATGTTAGCTCGAATGCATAGAAACTAAACAAAAATCGCTTAGACTGTGCTTATTCGACCGCAAACACGCTGAACGAAGAGCGTTTAGCGCGGATAGAAGAGGCGCTATTGATCATTTGACAAGCTTGACAATGAAAAATTGAGACGCAACTGAAGAAGGTGTCCACTTATTTATGCCGAGATGCAAGCGTCGGCCGCGTGCAGGATGGATATACAGATAACCGCATCGATGTCCTGGAGTCACCAAGTCGCGTTATTTCGCTTGACACTGTAGGAGTCCAGGGTCAGAGGACAAGGTGACGAGACGGGTTCAGTTATGGTTATATGTGTTTTCGTAATTATTTGTCATAACATAGATGCATAAACTGGTTTCTAGCAAAAAGAGCAGGCGATAGGTGACGCAAAGTGTTTTAATACAAAATGGCGACATACGTGGTTTCTTGGTGTTTGTCTATCTCGTCGAAAGAGCTAAAACGCGACTGCATCCTTCTAGAAGTAAAACACGCTACTAGATATCGGACAGAGACGACTTTTCAATGCATGCTCATTTTGTATTTAACCGGAGTCTGCGAAGATTGAATAAACCCGGCTTTTATGCAGTAGCATCTGGTTCGCGGAATTATTCTAAAACTCGAAAACTGGGAATTCAAAATTCAAATCGAATTATTCGGGCAATCCTATTCAATTCCAGCTCCTAACTGGAATATCCGCACCTCTCTAGCTTGCAGAGTGATGAAAAACAAAGACGGGTGGCAGGTTTGTGTTCTGAGTTCGTTTTCACTTTTTTGGTTACAAATTGGTTAAAAATCGAGCCAAATTAAATTACCTGTATCACTTTAGGTGCACAAAATATAATCCGAAATATTACGTCAATGTGAAGCCGCCTACTTCGCTAAAACAGATATTAAAGACGCTACCAGCTATAGCCAAGCAACACAGGAGTATGACGTAATGTTGGTGCTTTGGTTCTTTTCTCATGCCTTTCCTTTGTTGTTTAAAGTATTGATTAAACCGTTTTTGCTCATTTTTGGTTGTTGTTATTTTATTTATTTTAGCTGGTTTTGTGAGTTTCAAGCGAATCCTTTTTGTATATTAGCGCTGGTGTACGTAAACTCCGCAATCAAGCTGTGCTGTTCTGCACTGCGCCTTCGCGTTAACGCGCCAGACGCTAGCTGCAGGCCAAGAACCTTCCACATTCTGAGATGAGAATTTACTACACCACGCGACATGCAAGAGCGTCTGCCGTAGGCTCTCAACCTTTAAATGAACCTAGCGATGTAGCTAACTACTCACCGGGCAAACTTTTGTGGATAGTACACAAATCAAAGAGCCCCTACCTGCAAGCAGGTGTACAACGTGTTAAACGCATGCCGCTCAATCGTTTGTCGCTACAATATTAACCTCTCTTTCATGGGCACCATCGACTTTCATTTCCGCGAGCAAGAAACAGTAATATAACGATGTAGCCACGCTGGACGCCTTGCACCGGCACCCGGTGGCTGGAACCCAGCGCGATTTTTTTCTTGGAGTACGCGGCGCAGGGAATTTCTTTTTAATTGCGACTGTTATGAATGCGCGCTGGTATTCTCTACACACGATGCGTAGGTACAGCGCAAAGCACTAAAAGAGAAGGAGCTCACCTTACTTCTTGAAATCAATAGCTTGGCTAGATCAGTGGCATGTCGTACCGCAGCATCAACGTAACGTCGTCGTGGCCATTCTTCTGACGATCAGTGTTAACATCCCTCTCTAGCGAATAGCCTTCATTTTGCCGTAGACGCCTGAAATCAGATTTGGAGCCATGATGTTCACAAAACTATGTACAATTGAGAGGAAAGAATATATATATATATATATATATATATATATATATATATATATATATATATATATATATATATATATATATCCTGTTTTCAGGAACACGGACAGAGCTCAAAACAGTCGTAATCCAAAATTTGAAAATATTGACAGGAGCTTTAAGCAACTTCACCGATCGTCCAACATGGTTTCTACCACATGAGAGGTGGATCTTGTATAGGAACCCCGAGGCGCAGGTTTCAGACGCCTTTGTAAGTTTCTTGCTATGAATTCTATAGGGTGGTTCAAGTCACCAGGCTCGATCTAAAATGGACCGTAAAAATCGACGCCTGCACGTAGCCATCTAAACTTTTCGTCAAAGGTGTATTTCACAGGTCGGTTTTTTCTTGCAAAATTACAAAGCGTAGCTCTTTCTAGTAAAAAATAGGGCCAATGAAACTTGCCAGGGTCTACGGCGGGCGGCGACCCAGACGACCAAGTCCAGTAGCCGGGTGTGTTTGGCGTTCGTATTGATAGATGGCGTCGGGAGCAGCGTCTGAAGGTGCAGCCGACCAGCGAAAGATAGCAGACGACACGCAGACGAAATCCGTTGGCAGCAAAAGCGCCGCCGTTATGCAGACGCGTTTTTTTACTTTAAGTTTTGCTTTTATTGTTCGCATTTATTTTTTAACCGAAGGTACATTTCAAGAAGATTATATTCATTTTAATAAACCACGGTGGTCGCGAGCTGTCGCGATAAGGAGGTAGCGCCATCTATCAATACGAACGCCAAACACAGCCCGCTACTGGACCCCTGTCGTCTGCGTTGCTGCCCGCCGTAGACCATGGCAAGTTTCTTGGCCTTATTTTTTACAGAAAGAGAGCTACGCTTTGTAGTTTTACAAGAAAAAACCGACCTGTGAATTACACTTTTGACGAAAAGTTTGGATTGCTACGTGCAGGCGTCGATTTTTACGGTCCATTTTAGATCGAGCCTGGTGACTTAGACCACCCTATACTTTTTAGGCCTACTGTCTTCGGTGAAACAACCGTTGTCGTGAGGCGCAATTGGACAGAGTCACGTGGGAGGTGTTGGAGGCTGGGAGCTGCTGTTTGCACAGCATCAATCGGGGGTCACGTGATGCTCCTTTGGCGTCACGTCTTTGCGTTACGTTATTTCTGTTGGTTATAATGAGGGCGCGTGTTCACCCTTCCCCCCCCTCCTCCGCGCTGCGTTAGCGACACTTCGCGGCGGCAGTCTGCGGTGGCACATTACAGACTTGGCCCACCCGTAAACGCCACTTCGCGGTGGCCTCCGAGCTCCCCGCTCGCGGAGCATCAGCTGGACGATCGACCAACCCAAATAACACCAACCGACAAAACGCGAAGAAAGCGAAGGTCGCGCGTCCCTCACCGGCAGAGATGCGTAATGTAGAGATGTGGTCTCACTTAATCTTACGTGACCGCCCCGGTTGATACTATGCAGATAGCAAATCTCTTGGAGGCTTGCTTGGTTTTCAGCCTGGCCGAGCTATGCGTAAGCGAGACGTCGATGACCATATCTAAAAGGAGATAGAAACCTTACGTACCCCACTGAGGGCATACACTGATGCGATTTGGTGATGAAGTTGTGCGTACGTTTTACAGTGTATGTCTAGAGCTGTTTAATTTTTTTTTACCTGTTTAAAGTATTAAATCTTCAGTCTGTTGCGAGTCGACGCTTGTCCTGTGTTGTTGGCTTTTTCCCCTCCGTCCCTTTTTTTTCTTTATTTTTGGCGGTTTATGATATACCATGCACAGCGAATGCCAATTAGACCAGTTCTCGACCTTATTACAAACAATGTACTTCAAATGTAAAAAAAACCAGTTAGAATGGCCGGTTTTTTAATTAACCCTGCTTTAATAACGAACTGGTGACCGTGCCTGATCCTAAACTTTGACGCAATTTCAAAAGGCTTACTGATGTCTCATTACAATATATTAAATTTATTTTCTCTTCAAAATACATATTCGTAAAAATAAATTTCCGTTAATAAGATAAAAGTTATAAACACACAATGTCAAGTCAAGAAAAAAATAAGAGTTGTTTTAATTGAGGTAGCTTTAATATTACAGCGATGCTGTTTATGGCTAGGGTTCCGTGGATTTTTCGTGTACGTCAACAAAGACTCAGAGAGGGCTCGCACCGCCCTCTTCTTGTCGCCGTTCCAAGCGCATGGGCGCGTAGTTTCCTCTCCTTCCGCCGGGTAGCGCTCCCGACGCGCATGTCTAGTTTGCTCCAGCTCCTCAGGGTGGCGATAATCCTCGACATGTGCGTGCGTAACTCTTCGCCACGATGACCGCCGATCAAGACAATAAATGTGTTCGTACCTTTGTTCAAAATTCTGTGTCATGTCTTCGTCGTGTGCTAAAAGCTTCGCCGGTCACCCACCTTCACAGAGGTGAATGGCTCATGATTTATTACCAATATTTCGTTTCTCGTACACAGAAACAAGAAAAAAAGTAAATAAAGATTTGGAAATTCGAGCAATGAAAATGTGGAAACATGTCGTGTTCCGGGTTGCATATGACCACGAGTCCGGACAAAATATGTTCGTTCAATCGCAACTGATTTAGAACTCGTATATCACGAGCCAGGTCTAGCATTCTCATTGTTTCCGAAATGTTTGATTTCACTGTTAGCACACTATTTGTGGCGTCATCGTTTCAACGTTTGCCTTCCCATACCTTTGACGGGATATTATTTTTTTAATTCTGCGATTTGTTTGCAAATAGCATGATATTTATATTATTAAATATTAAAAAAAACGTTACCGGCCCGAAGCGAGTCAATATAAGTGTGTGCATTGTAATAATGCGTTGCAATATTTATTGAACTTGTAGTAATTTTAAACACTCAAATATCGCGTAGACACTCACAGCTTCAGGAGGTGCAGGACGTGTCTTATTGTGTTTGCGCCTCTCGCTTTTTGATTCTTTCGTCGCCATCGTGATCATCTAATGCCGGATTCGCACTGGCTGCTGAGCGCTAATACGATGACCGGGACTCGCCCTGCCCTTTCTTAAAGGGTATGCCGAATCCCCTAAATGCGCGATGACGCGAGGCAGCCAAGCGCGCGCCGTCATTGGTTGAGGTGGGTGGGGAGACCAGCACGAGGAAACATCCCTCTAGTAAACAAACTCGCTAGAGGGCGCAAAGAGCAGACGAACTTGAACGCCGTAAAATAAAACTCCTTGTTCCTTCGACATGTCGGTAAATGCGCTCCGTACTTGCAACCTTTTCTTTTTATGCGCTGGGCAATATCACGACTGAGGTGTCGATTCGTGGTTTCTTACCTATGTTGGTAGCAAGCCCGACCTCTTTGCTTGAAAGCAAATCGCGTAGAATCGAACTTCGTTCTTTTTAGCTAAAACGTCGACAATCACACACTGTAAACTAGAACACGAATTCTCCGGTTATCTGGAACACATTATTGAACTTGTTTTTTTTCTAGTCGAAACTGTGAAGTTAACCTGGGATCGGGTTGGGGATTTGATAAACTACCTTTAAACTTCATCTCAAAATGACGTAAACCGGAACAGCTGGTCAGTATCAGTGCAAGATAAAGCAATTATGGTTCGATAGACCATTCCTAGATGGTGGTGTAGGGAAAAGGTTTAGTATAGTGCTTGTTCGTAGAACAATATTGAAATAGGTGCCCACGCTCAAACTCCGAACCACAGACCAACGGACTATAGTCCTTCCGGACTATAGTCCGTTGCAAGCTAAGAACGAAGGGCGAGGGTAAGACGGGCCGGAGAGGAGGAAGCAGACAGAACGCTGGAGAAGAGAGGGGGAAACCTCCTTCTCTCTTTAGCGTTCCGTCTGCTTCCTCCTCCCCGGCCCGTCTTACCCTCGCCCTTCGTTCTTAGGTTGCAACGGACTATAGACCTTTACCGCTTACTCTCGCCCCCGACCGCCAAGTAGGCATACCCGGTATGGGTGGCGAAAAAATATTAAAAAGTTTCAACTTGCAAATAGTAAAAAAAAAAAATAGAAGGGGAGACAAAACCAGAATGGGTGACGGTTACGCTTATCTCCTAAATGCGTTCTATTGGCGTGGCGCCGGCAAAACAATGTTTTCGCCCATACTGGAAGTGACGATATTTCAAGATGGCGGCGCTTTTGTGAAAAAGGTCTATAGTGTCGGGCAGTCAGAAACAATTTGCCGAAAAGTGCCTGTTCAGTAAAATCGTTGCAATTGCTTTCGTAACTCTCTCGCCCTGAAAGCAACAACAAAAAAAAAAACGGAACATGCCCGCGCTACTTTGAAATTCGGCGCAGGTTCAATTTCGTTGAGTGCAAAAAAAAGTTTTGTTCACTACATTCTTGCCTCGTGAAGAAAGGCGGTCTGCAACAAAGGCAACCTCGAGTTTATGCTATAAACGAACACCAACATTTCCTGAATTTGAGTGCGTCTTCACTTCAACACTGGTATGGGTTTTATAGCAAGAAAAGTATTAAACTCACATAATTTTTTTTTTGCTGCACGGGAAGGGTTTTATATTTCTGTTTATTTTAGAATCTAGTGCTTACGCCAGGATTTAAAGCATGTCCGAGAATCGGTAAACTCGAACGAGATTGGGGATATTTACGAGTTTGGGAGTGTAGGTTATACAACGTTCCCCTCCTCAATCTTAAAAGGTTTGCTGGAATGTGCAACCACCGGGCCATGCTTTTCTTTAAATATTTGCTTGCAATAACTTTTGGACACAAATTATATCACTCTTGACAAACTTTCTGTTGGTGGGACGGCTCTAAGATATAATAATGCCAGACAGAGAAACTATCAGAAAGAGTATATCACTGAACGAGGATACCCTAAAAGAGACGGTAAGATAAAGAAATCCCTACTAAGGAATGACTAGACTCGAGAATCTGTACTATAAGGTGCTAGACACTTTATTTACCGCATGTGCTAAAATTGCGAACTTGTGAATCCACTGGAATTTTAACGGCTTAAGCAGGCTGGACTCGAAAGTGCAAGATAAGATGTATTTCGAAACCGACCGAGCGCTTTTATCTTGCAAATATTTATTATTTTTTATACAAAATACAATATGGAAATTGAGAAAAAGCGAGTTTGGATAAACTTAAAGTTAGAAAACAACATCACAAAATAAAGAAAAAAAAGCTACATTACAACTGTGTTTCCGCGGCCCGGGAAAACCAACTTCTTTGTACTCTAAAGGTATATCAATGAAGTAATTAAAGTGAGTGTAAATCTTTTAACTAAAAAAAGTATTTCGCAAAAAAAAATCCTTTCGCAGAAAATTAGGTCGGTCAAATAAAATGACCACGTCCGGGACAAACGCCGAATTTCGATGGCACTTATTCCATCTGTGATATGTCGCATTTAGCCGCAAGGTCAGATGGAGAAAGAAGTGAAGTGACTCAAAAGGCTTGTTCACACACGACTGTTTACGACCGCAGAGGCTTAAAAACCGGTTTTAAGCCCAATCTGACTGCTTACAACCGGCTGCTGTACTGCGCGTCTGGTCGTAAGCAATCATAAGAGGCCTAAAAACCGGTTAAGGCCTGTCCAATCAGGATACTACAAAAATCGTGAGACGATACGACTCTGATATAAATCGCGCGGGGCTCCGCTTCCGTTTTTTTCTTTTTTTGCCAAGAGGAAAGATTTTTAGTCAAATGTTACCCGTGCCTTTCACTTGGTCCTTGAACATGATCATCACGCGGGTCCGGACAGCTACTAACAAGCTCTGTTGGCTGAACAAAATGTAAGGGCGCAAACGAGCTGGTGTACATTGCACATGGTTGAAAAAACCCTGAGACTGCGGGCAAACGACACAACACTAAAAAAGTCTCTAACACAGCTGAAATTTTTATTTTCCGAAACCTGGTTATATAGGCACTTCGATACAAAAGAAAAAAAAGGGGAGAGGGTGAGAACCCCAAAGAATGCCACTTTCCACCAACGTAACCTCTGACAAAACAACAATGACAACGGACTCTGCGTCATGCACTTCTCTTATCTCTGACCCCTCGCTTCCCGACCGTCAAACACACTGATAACCCCAAGCTCAGTAACACACATACAAAAAGAAAAGAAAAGAACGACCCATTGTTCCCTCTACCCGAAAACCTACAGACATAAACCTTGAAGGTCAGAACTTTTCACAGCCTAAGAAAACGGCGAAGTTCGTTGTCTAACCCAAACGACGGCTTATTAACTGCGTTCCCGTGACCTAATATTGTTAACGACTCTTTTATCAACCGCTTGTGGTCATCTTTTCCCGCAACTCTACTGAAGTTAAATGCCACAATGGTACACAGTTCCTACATTCGATCACATGTTTTGACACTTCGGAGTACGGGTCTTTTTCTTTATACAACGTTTGTGCTCCGTCAACCGCTCATTTATACACCGTTTAGTTTGTCCAATATAACAAAGGCCACAATCAAAAGGTATCTTGTAAATGACTCTCGACGAACATTCCACATCCCTTTCTCTGTGTTTTATCGCGCAACCTGAAACAGTCGAGGCAAAAGGGGTCAAACGGCTCAATCTATAATCTGTAGAAAAGGCAGTGCCAACATTAAACCTGTTGGCTAACGCTTTGATGTTATGAGAAATTTTATGAAAATATGGAAGGACTACTCGCTTTGAAGGTCTAGGATTTTTCTGAATTGACTTCTTTGGAGATATCATACAGACCAACTGCCTTAAAAAATGTTCCTGAGGATATCCAGCCACCGCGAAACGTTCTGTGAGACGACGAAGAGAAGAGCCAATAAAATGTGAGCATGACTTCTGTACTGTTAAAGTTCGACAGTACAGAAATCCTCGTTCTTCACGTTTCGAATAGCTGCTATTCTGAACAGTAAGAACTGGGGATAATTCTGAACTTGTCGAATTCAACAGTACAGAAGTCATGCTCACATTTTATTGGCTCTTCTCTTCGTCGTCTCACAGAACGTTTCGCGGTGGCTGGATATCCTCAGGAACATTTTTTAAGGCAGTTGGTCTGTATGATATCTCCAAAGAAGTCAATTCAGAAAAATCCTAGACCTTCAAAGCGAGTAGTCCTTCCATATTTTCATAAAATTTCTCATAACATCAAAGCGTTAGCCAGCAGGTTTAATGTTGGCACTGCCTTTTCTACAGATTATAGATTGAGCCGTTTGACCCCTTTTGCCTCGACTGTTTCAGGTTGCGCGATAAAACACAGAGAAAGGGATGTGGAATGTTCGTCGGGTGTCATTTACAAGATACCTTTTGATTGTGGCCTTTGTTATATTGGACAAACTAAACGGTGTATAAATGAGCGGTTGACGGAGCACAAACGTTGTATAAAGAAAAAAGACCCGTACTCCGAAGTGTCAAAACATGTGATCGAATGTAGGAACTGTGTACCATTGTGGCATTTAACTTCAGTAGAGTTGCGGGAAAAAGATGACCACAAGCGGTTGATAAAAGAGTCGTTAACAATATTAGGTCACGGGAACGCAGTTAATAAGCCGTCGTTTGGGTTAGACAACGAACTTCGCCGTTTTCTTAGGCTGTGAAAAGTTCTGACCTTCAAGGTTTATGTCTGTAGGTTTTCGGGTAGAGGGAACAATGGGTCGTTCTTTTCTTTTCTTTTTGTATGTGTGTTACTGGGCTTGGGGTTATCAGTGTGTTTGGCGGTCGGGAAGCGGGGGGTCAGAGATAAGAGAAGTGCATGACGCAGAGTCCGTTGTCATTGTTGTTTTGTCAGAGGTTACGTTGGTGGAAAGTGGCATTCTTTGGGGTTCTCACCCTCTCCCTCTTTTTTTCTTTTGTATCGAAGTGCCTATATAACCAGGTTTCGGAAAATAAAAATTTCAGCTGTGTTAGAGACTTTTTTGTGTTGTGTCGTTTACCCGCAGTCTCGGGGTTTTTTCAACCATGTACTCTGTTGGCTGTCGGTCAACCGCTCGAAACCTCCGCTGCTCCTCAGATCCTGAAAACGGGAAAATGAAGGGCTCTGTTCGAAATCTTACCAAACTAGATCGGAGTTGCTCCGACGGGTCCTGTCACGTGATAACACAAAGCGACGTCGGACACGGGTAGGTTTTCGAACGCAAAGGTACAAAACCCTTGCCTTGGAATAAGAATGAGTAAATTTTGGAACACGGCCAGGGATTTGAGGTCCCGGCAGAACAGATATACAGCATTGGCATGTGGCGTGTGACTTGGAGTCTGACGAGAACCGAGGTCACCGATAAACAAAGGAAGCGAGGAGGAAAATCATGATATGTTCGCTTGGCCGGTGTCCAAACAAGCATCGGACTGCCGGACGCTTAAATTTCCACAATTTTCGACGGAGTCGTGTCGTCTCACGATTTTTGTAGTATCCTGTTTGGATAGGCCTTTATGCCGCAATCGGTCGTAGTGAGACCCTGGTGTGTAAACCAGCCTTTAGTTTGCGTTCAGTTGCTACTGGTACGGTGTTTTCTCTTTTCCTCACTTTTGTTGCAAGGTTTATTTTCCCCCTTTTTAGAGCGCAGCTCTTAGGCGCCCGTTTCCGGCTGGTCCATGATGCACCGCGCGGGACTCTCGTGGCGTCACTCGTGACGTCACTCGTGACGTCACGCCTGCGCAGTGGGAGAGCGTGACATCACCGCCCCAGCGCCATGTGCGAAAGGAAGACGTTGCGCGCTGCTTGTAGGAATGCGCTGTGTGTAGGAAGGAATGCCTTTCGTATTCCTGCACGTAAACAATCTTAAATGTATCTGCCAATTTTTTTTTTTTTGCCGATAGCATTCTGGTATTTTTTTGTTTTGTGTAGGAGTAATAACACCCTATCCATTGCAACAGTGTCCCCCCCCCCCCACACACACGCACACACATGCTTTTTGGAGCATGGATAATTCATATACTAGTTCATTATTCAATAAACTTATGTATGTATGTAATAATGTATGCTCAGTGCGCCTCAAACTTAACGCCGCCACGGCATTTGCCGTTTCTGACAGTCCCTACGGGGGCCAAATGGACCATCCGAAGAATGTTTGGGTTTCCAATTTCTATCCCATCCTGAGAAGGCATTCCGAACGTTTTGATGACAAATTTAACAGCAAGTAGCCGACACTAACTCATTATTTGGGAACCAAGTGGCTGCGTTAAGTTTGAGGTACACTGTACGTATGTATGTATGCATGTGTGAATGCATGTATGTAATTTGAAACTGATCATCAGTCAGTACTTGTGCATAGTACAAATACGAAATATATCGTAAAACCTGTGGACCTATTCCCCCTGGTACACAAGTCTACGTTTGTGTTAAGCTGACCTCCAATATAGCCTTGGCATATGTGCTCAAAATCAGCACAAAAATACTTTATAAAAAAAGAAGTGCAATAATTAGCTTCTAGCAGACATCTGCACCATTTGGGACTCGGAATTACTTAGGCAGGTGTTTCTAGCGATATCCTATCACTAAAAACACCTGCCTCTCAGCTTCATGCAAGCTAACTCCCGCATTCAATCGCGGTACCCAATGTGTACAAATTCCTAGTTCAATCTAGAGGCGATGGTCCTTGGAATGGGCAAACACACTCGTGCAGCTCGTATATATGCTAACGAGTGCGGCTGCTGGCGCGACTCCATTTTACGGAACCACGAGCATGCTATTCGGACCGTGTAATTAACTGTGACAGGCCCTTCGAGTTCGCCGAATATGCATTGACGGAAACCGCGGCTCCCGCACGTCCGTGCTCCAGCTTGGAGCGCGGACGATCTTCATTTCGCCATATAAACCATGAACGAGATTCGAAGATTTTCTGCAGTGCCTCTGACTCTAATTCATTCATCAGAATGATGGCCGATGTTCTAACGTTCTGTTAGAAGTATTACGTTATTCGATAATCTTAGCCTAAGAGAAAATTCCTCTGAGCAATACGCCGGTCGAAATTGTAAAGCAACTTCAAGGGATACGCCACCTTTGCACCAACGAATATAAGTTTCTCTAACTGCCAACTTTCATTAGTGTGTATGTAAACACTACCTCTAAAAAATAGACACGACAAACATATTACGTGAGAGCAGTGTGTGTGGTAGGGGAGTTCATGAGATGGCGTGGCTTAGATCTGACAGCCCTATTCCATGGAGCCGCGATATTATTTTTCTTAAGGTCAAATGCAACAACTAAAATAGAGGGTAATGTTTGCCAAGGATGGAGCTGTGTAGTTCACGCAAGATTGTAATAAAACTACCGAATGTAGGCATTGCGTCTCCCTTCACTCAAAACACAAGTGGTAATACAATATTGAAAAATGACACTTGTTTTTTATTGGTAGTTTTTTATAGCAGAGTATGAGTAAGGATTGGGTTACGAAAAGGCGGTGAATCATTATAGGTATGATTATAATTGTTTCAAATGGAGACACGGTATTCTGCTTCGTGATAATGCAAATAATATTAGGTATACTTTTTAAAAAGAAACGAGACCTAGGTAGAGTTCGAAGTTAAAAACTTGAACTGTTTTTGTACCCCTGCTTGCCGGAGGTGCAACGCAAAACCTCTAATATTTTCCTTGCGTATTTTTCAGACAAAAATAATTCAAATAGGGTGATTGCCAGCTTCTTGATTTCCGCAAAGTTCAAGATGAATAATAAAATGAGGACCCCTCAGTAAAGCATTTTCGTTACGTGTTCTGAGGGAACTACTTCGCTAGCAGGAGTTCATGCCGTCATTTCGAAGCATGGCTGTGCACGTGCCTGCAAAGGCCCGTCCGCATCGCACACATTTATAAAAATCTCTGCAAAGTTATCTAGTAAACGCGAAATATAATCGAACAAACATGTCATAGTTTTAAAACCGCTCTTCAGCCTTTTTTTCTACAAATAGAAGTCTAGGAAAAGTATGCCACAAGTTCACTTTGCCAAAGCCATAGATGTCGGACACGCGCGAAAATTCATTCAGAATACATTATCTCGCAGGTATTTAATATCAATGCAATTTTGCGTTCAGCAATCTTAAATAAACAGTTAGTATTCTGTAGTCTTTTACCGCAAAAGTAATTTGGGGGCAGCCCCATAGGTGCAGAAGTAGAATGAAGAGTTTAATGAATGCTTCAGGTTGAAACCGAGTCGCCTTACAATGCAATAGCCTCAAGGGTGCGACTCGCACATTCTTGGCGACTGGTGTACCCCGACTAGATGAGCGCTCTAAACTCCTGGACAGCATGAGTCGCGCTCGGAAAAATGTGGAAGTATTCATTTATTTTTTCGCAGCCATTACTACATACATATGCCCGGGAAGAGGCGGCTGTATTTCTTTCGCATGAAAACATTAAATACCACACACGCACGAAACCAAAATAGCTTAAGTTAGCAGACTTGCAGGTCCCACTTGCGGACGTAGTCAAGAAATGCAGTAATTCGACGCATCTAAGCAGATTTTTTTGTTTTCCGTGTCCTCTCATTTCCTCTAACTCGCGCGCGGCGGGGCGCTAATTTATTTAGTGCCTGTGTAATTAATATTCCTTCTCAGCTACAGTTACACCGTTAATATCGTAACCCGCGACCTCATATTCCATAGAGTTTCGTAGCAGGGCGGGAAGTTCACATGCATAGAGAGAGGCACACACCTCGGAAACACGCAAAACGCGAAGAGGAAATCCCGGGAGTGGCCCAGGCGCTCATGCATGCAGAGCCGGAATCAGCTATGTTATATCCAGTCTTGTAGCTCTAGCCTCGGCTGGAGAGCCTAGATTTAAGAGTGGGAGAAACTGAAACCATGAAGAGCTTTTGCACTTTAATGGCTGACGGCTCGCGTGCAAATTGGGTATACCTGCGCATCCGTGACGTGCGCATCCGAGGAGGATAGGGTGCCTGGGTGCCTGAGCCAAGCTTAGAGGCGCCGGCAGACGAGCAACGGCGTCTCCCCCTACTAGCAGCCAGCAATGGCGAGCGCGTCGACTAAACCACGTGACCAGAATCAAGCAGGGAGAGACACTGTACTCTAGTCACACTAGCCTCGGCCGGCTGCGCACGGAGGAGAACTCGTCGCGATTAAAACCTTTTCGGGTCGAGTGTGTCGCGACATGCTGGGACCAGCGAACAGGCAGCCCTGCTAGCCGCTCCCTGAATCTAGGTGAGTGAAGAGACAAAATTTTAAATCTGAAAAAGGCGCGCAACCGTAGTCTAGGCTTTTTCAGCCGTGTTCAGATGAGGCAGAACGTAACGAGGCCTTCCTTGACTGCGCTGTGGAGACTAGCGCGGGCCGTCGACGACCTGTGACAGGCGTGACTTTATGGCGTTCTGCGTCGAGGCGTGGAAGAGGGGGAAAGGGGAGGTGGACAGTTGTAACATCATTAATCTCTCGCGTCACGTTTCACCTTCTCTCCCCAGACATCGGCTTTTTTCGGTATCTTTGTTTGTTTAGTCGTTTCCTCATGTTTTGCTTTTGCTTTTGGCAAGCCGCTCTATACTGGGTGTTCGTGCCACTTCCGGCCGCCATGACAGGGAGTACTTCTGGTTCTCCTGTTTTCACCTTGTGCTTAAGTAGGTGTGCAACGACTCTTGGTCTCCTAGCACGGAATCGCGTGAGAGCTACGCTCTAGAAATATTAACGGTGAAACGCGACAAAGATTGTGCGCTTCCGTTTTTGAATATCAGTGTGAAGAAGACTTCAGACAAGCTGACCTACTCTGTGTACAAGGAGCCTACGCACACCGGAAGGTATTTGAGCTTTGACTCTTACCATCCCACAACACATACGATGTCGGTGGTCACTGCTCTGTTCAGACGTGCCAAATGTCTGTGTGCTCGATGGAGGGGTCTCTACGGGAAGAGATCAGCAACATCAAGGCCGACCTTCAAAACTGTGGCTAAACCAAAAGATTCATTAACCGAGTCTGAAAGAGGCTGCGCCGTCCCCGTCTCTCCACAGCCCCGGTTCCTTCGAGCCTTATGTGCCTACCATGCGTGAAAAACGTTAGCGAGACCATCGGACGCGTCCTTCGAAAACATGGAATTGCGGTCACTCACAAACCTTCCTCTCCCCAAGGACAGACCGCGAAAGGAGAAGTCCCAAGCCTCATCTATCGAATCCCGTGCGCAGACTACCCTGCTGCCTACGTGGAAGAAACAAATAATTTCCCGGAACGCTTCCGCCGCCCCAAAGACAACGGGAATAAGAACGACGTTTAAGCCAGTGCCTTCGCTGATCACGCATCGAAACTGGGTCACAGCGTGTCCTTCCACAACAGCGAGATCCCGGGCACGGAACGGCAGTGGCGTAAACGCTTAAGCCTAGAATCATGGTACTTCCCTGCAACAAGAAGATAACATCAACAGGTCGATGGGAACTTTCCCGGGCCTCTATGTGTCAGGGCTTCGTCGCTTCGTGGAAAAACACGGACGCAGCAATCTCAATAGGTCTACATAAGCGGCTCCCCCTCCGTCCAACCCACAGTCACCCGTGACCTAGGAACCGAGCTGAACCCGAAACGTCGGAAAATTTTGGTTTTATTAAACTTTTGGTTAGAGTTTCGAATTTCAGTCAGTCAATGCTATGATTGTACTGCGCTATTTTTATCTAACGTTGTCAACTAACAGAATAATTTCTGTCTTCTAGAATGATGATCTGAATGACAGTAAGCATCGTCATAAATGCACACATGTCGGACATGTGGACAGCCCGCTACATCTCCAAACGTTTTCGTGGACCGACCTTTCCCTATAACCAACGAGCTTGAGTAAACTTAGAGCGGTAAGCCAGCGGCCAAAGTCGGCACTCCCCCGATTGCCGCCATCTTGCCTGTTTGCCACATTAGTGATCACGTGACGCTAAGATGGCTGCGCCCAAAGGTGGGGACAGATCAGATTGGCCAGATTGCAGTTAGCAGATGGGCACTCTGGGCTGCGTTCCAATCGTACCCGAATGGAGCCGAGTTAGTCCGGCGGATCAGTACGTGATAAGATGAGTATACAAGTGCTGGACGCGGGTAGGCTTTCGAACGTAAAGGGTACGAGAACTTCACCCAGGGGTTAGATAGAAGCTGCGTTCGATTTACTTGCACCTCCTGCACCGGTGCAGAAAAGTGTGAGGCAGTCTACTTTTGGTATATGTAATGAGATACGACCGGAAGTACACCGCCTCACACTTGTCTGCACCGGTGCAGGAGGGCGTAAATCGAACGCGGCTTCTCTTTCACTCGTAAGTGAAGTTCTCAGTACCCGTTGCGTTCGAAAACCTACCCGCGTCCAGCATTGCTGTATCTGTCTTGTCACGTGACTTGATCCGCCGGACTAACTCGGCTCCATTTGGAGTAAGATTGGAACGCAGCCCCAGAGTGCCCATCTGCTGATCGCGATCTGGCCAATCTGATCTGGCCCACCTTTGGGCGCAGCCATCTTAACGTCACGTGATCACTAATGTGGCGAACAGACAAGATGGCAGCAACCGGGGGTGCCATTTCCGTTGCAGGCAGGGGGTTCCGGTTTACCGCTCTAAGGTAAGACTCAAGCTCGTTGCCTATAACATTCTGCCTCTAATAAAATAAACACGCAGTCCGGACAGCGAACAGGAAGTTTGGGAATAGATTGTGTAAACAGGGGACTTTTTGTATTTTATCATGGACTAACTTTTTCTCTGCTTGAAAAATTATAACTCAATTTTACAAGAAACCTGTCACTTCATTTTGTTTGTAAAGGCGATTGTTTTACGAGGTAGACGACGTCAAACACTCGATTTGGTTTCATAGCAACTTTTACCGCTGTTTACAAACTGCTAGATTTACCTAGTCTGTTAATAAATTCATTTAGCAGATAGTTTTAAGGACCATGTTTAAGAGAATACCGTTTTTTGTGGGTATTTCGGTACGAAATAGAAAACTTGCTACCTATTGAAATTCTGCCTCATATTGCACTTGTTTTCGAAAAATCAGCCGTTAAGCAAGTGGGACGTAACACAACTTTCAGTGCGCAGTTAAACACATGTGCTATGGTATAAACTATAGCTCGTGTTGGTAATAATTATGAAAAAAAATAGATTTCTCGCACCAAAACTCGTGAAAACATCAACCTGTGATTTTTTTTGGTTGATTTTATTAAAAAGGTTTATTTTGATTTTCTTACAATATCTGTATATATTACCTATAAGGTTGAGAATCCCAGGTTATAAAAAGTGAATGATATTTTCTTTTGTACTGTTAAGACAATGCGAAAAGTAGCACGGTTTTTTTCCTCCAAATTTATTCAAAACCTAATATATTGAAATATTTAAAATAGAATGTCTAAAAATTCAAATTTAGATTTTTTTTTTAAATAGCGGTAATTGTTCTTTTATTATTTCGAACTGACGTCAGTTTTACGGGAAAACATTCCTTTTTAATATTATTTTATTATTCATCTAAAAACGTACTGTCTCGGTGTAAGGCACCTTAGCTTCGTGAACAAGTCATGATTCTTCTAAAGATTTATTGTTTATCAACTGAGCGTGCAAAAACCTCACCCATGGGACATAATCTGCAGTGGACCGCGCGCGTTTGCTGCTAAATACCCAAACCATTGTGTTGCTGATCTCGTGTTTTCCACTCAGCATGAAAGAATTTATAAACCATTCATTTATTTACACATTTTAGATTATATCTTGGTTGCAAATGCACAATGAGGCCCTGCGTTAGAAGCTGTTTTCTTATAAGTCGAAGTTTTCCTCTGCTCCTCTTGACTCAATTTTATATACAAACCTATCTGTCGAAGAAGAATTGAATGAAAAGGGCTCGAAGAATACGAGCAGGAGCACTAAAGTGTAATATACGCAAGGGCGGACGCGGGTATTTCCAGAGGGATGGCGGGGATGAGGGGGCGTATTATATCTGTAAGAACCCCTCCCCCTTCCCGTGTTCCCGCCCTAAATGTTTACACATGCAGAATTGAAGAGAAGGGTAAGGAAATCCCCCCCCCCTGAATCCGCCACTGATTATCCAAGATATGGCGCGACCCATTGCTGCGAATGAGAGTTCATCAGAATATGCGTTATAGCAGACGTCGCACGTAGTTACGCAACCAATCTCGGAAAAACTTTAGACCCCGAAACTCGAACCTCCATAAACGTTGGAATCGAGCTTCGTGCGCCTGCGCGTCTGCGTCTTCAGCTGCCGTAGAAGCATTAGCCAAGAAGTTATGCGATCAATATTTGGAAACTCCGACAGCATGGCTCAATATCGACCCCCTCTAGATTGCTCGGGTGGACGGAAATTAGGATTCCTCCAAGTACATAGTGGAAATTCTAAACGCACTGCCGCACTTGGTCCTAGCTGGTGATACTAGGAGTACTCATTGGGGAAGAGTAAGCAGAGTTAGTTTCGGAATTGGAATACAGCTATATTTTACATATACCTTATCATTCGGTCTCTTCAAAAGCTGATGTCTTGAGAACTGTCCGCGCTACTCTGTGATTTGTGTGGCTACTCCATTAACACTTACTATATGGACACCCGAGAAAGAGACAAATGAAGCAAGTAAAGTGCTCGGTTTATTTAGTACACAATTAACAACGCACACCACCAAATATATAAAAAAGTAACGAAACACGTTACTCGTTACTTTGAAATAAAAGGAACGCGTTTGGAACCTAGGTTAGCACGAATTAAAAGGAAAGCGTTACCGTTACCGTTACAGAAAAAATAACGTACATCACTTTTGCGTTACTTTTTATTTATGAATTCAAACGTTTCACTGTGTTGACTTTACAGGTACGGATAATTGCCATAGTTCCAAAAAATTATTTGAATGTATCGGGGATGTGTGCAAAAAGTCCTGTGACAGCGCCAAGAAACACGGAAAAAATGAAATGTAATATTTCTTTAAGTGTCGGAAAGAAGTAACGAGTAAGATACGTACTCGCTATCTGTTACTCGAAATAAGTAACGTTACTGCTTCATCCGTTACCGATTCATAAGCTTAACGAGTGCGTTACTACGTCACCGCAAAACGTAACGCCATATTTGTAACGCCGTTACAGGTAACGCGTTACCGCCTACACTGGCTTTACATACGTTGACACAGCCATCATTAACTCACCTTGCACTGTTCAAACCTTGGACGTCCGCGCCAAACTAACCATCATGTAAAACATATGGCACCAAAGCAATCACGAATTGAAATAATCAATTATGTGGCCGTAGCGCACGCACGCCAGTTCGACGAAGATCAGATTTTTTATAGATCCCTATCTCTTTAAGAGATGGAGCTGATTTCGAGCTCGGGACGCAAAAAAGGGAGTGTGGTTTGTTTAGTCGAAAGGGGCAACTAAAATCATGACTTCGAGTTTGTGCATAACGCGTGGAATAACACTACCTATATGCATCACATTTTGTTTTCCCTGGCTTTTACGCGTTTTGGTGATAGGCCACTCTTTACTCTACAACGTCTTATAAACTTAAAAAAATGAGGAGTATACCTCATGCTAAATCAGTGGAACAACTAGAAGCATGGTGGGCTTGTAGGTTATACATACGTGCTGCTTGTGCTGGCATCAATAGCAGCAATTATTCACCAAAAATCTAGCAAGCATTGCCATTTGAACGCATACTTTTCCTTTGCTTATTTTGCTAATTTGCCTGGAAGGTTTCCTGGAGAAAAGGGCTGGCACGTGCAACACCAGCATCCGTAAACTCGGCATTCTCTACGCGCTCATATAATTTAGAAAAAAGGTTTAGTGCGAGAGGCTATTGGATTCAGCACTGAGAGATGGCAAATTGAAATGTCACGCGCACTCTCAAGTCCGTTCTGAGAATATCGATATCTCATTCTGTAATGCTGCAAAGCGTTACATGTGACACTGAGATTGGGTGCTTTCAAAACTTAGAGCTTGACCCCCCCCCCCCCCCCCCCCCCACAATGCTTTCCTCTGGTCTGTCTCTGAAAATACATATAATGGTTTTTAGTAATATTGTGAACACAGTTCAGACTGAATTTAATTAAAAATTATTTATTGAGAAGAGGATTGCGCTTGGCCTAAAAAGGGGAGGAGGTAATAAAAAACCTTGTCAGATTCGACGATCGATGCCCGCCTTGCATGCAAATTCCCAGAGTAAAAGCAGCGTACCATGGGCTCTATTGTAGTTGGCGCGGGTGGTCCGTTCCTGCAGTGACGTGGTGTTAGGCTGGAGGTAACGATTCCACAGGTCCTGAGAGCCAGGCATACCCATACATGTGTTCGACAGTCGGGCGAACCCCTGTTGTGCACGTCTAGCACGTGACTGTTGGGATGGCTTCGGCTCCCTCTTGCGGTTCTTCGTCTTCGCTCGTCAACGAAGGTTCGATAAAGAAAAAATCGTAAGGGTGCAGGCGAGCTGGTGAATATTAACCATGTTGAATTAACCTGAGACTGGGGTAGAAGAAGAACCATCGAAACGTAGAACGGATAGAAATAGACAGAACGACGTCTCAATGTTTTGAGACGTCGTCCTGTCTATTTTCTTCCCTTCTACGTTTTGATGGTTCTTCCCTACCCCAGTCTCAGGTTAATTCAACGCGGTGAAGGTTCAATGTGTGCGTGTCCAGCAGGTTCGCTATTACTTTAGAATGTCCTCGGTGAGCGCGGCCTCCGCGCGTGCTTTGTGGATTAGGATCTGGCCGCCATGCGGTAGTCGGTGTGTCAGCGGAGTGGTTGTTGACTTGTACCTGCTCCTTCAAACTGCGTCTTCGATCCTACTTGGTTGATCTAATGCGAGTGGCCGAATCAAGTCGTCTGGTGCGGGCATAATCTGGGATGCCGGGACAGAGCGCTCGTTCTCGCTCTTGCTCGTCAACGCGTGCGCCGCTTCGTTGCCGATGCCGTTCGCGCGTCCAGGCACCCAGTCCACCTTCACCTCCACTCTGTGTGTCGTTCATAACGCATCAGGCTCGTGCTTTTGAAGTTGTAGATGGGCGTCCCAATCCGAGGGGTATGGGGAGAGCGAGTCGTCTGCTTTTTGCGCCGGGGTCGCACTGACGTGAGAACGACGCAGAGCTCTGATTGTCTTTGATTGAAAGGTATAGTGGGTAGACCTCAATGCTAGATGCCTTTGAAGTCTACCCACTATTCCTTTCAATCAGCGAATAAGAGCTCGGCGCTCTGACATCATCGCAACCCCTCTGCAAGAGGCAGACGAAGTTCCGCTCCGCATTGCTGAGTCGGCTGGTGGCTTCCCTGTTATCTCTAAATGACAACGCGTTCCCACGCCTGTCGTAGTCCCTGCGCGTCTCTTCGTGCACCTTAAGTACTGCACAAAGGATTTCGGACACTTCGAGCTGACTTGAGCTTCGTTGGCAGTCATATTGGTGTACACATTTGCAGTTCCCGTGTCGTGAGATGACTGCTAATAGACCTTGCAGTAACCCAAGCATCAGGGAATCAGAGAGGCCACGGCGGCTCCCAGCAGTAGTAACTTTTCTAAAGCAAACACCTAAAACAAATGGCATCTTGCACGCGCACTCGTCAACGCTTTATTCTGGTTATTTACTTCAAATCTTTTATACGGAAGGCGCATGAGGCGCTGCATCCTGTGCTGTAATCTGCTGGTCTATTTGCTCCTTCAAGAGGCAGCGTCCTGGGCTGCATCTGTGAACACCGCGTTTTCGTTTCAGACGAGAGAGCTCTGGCTCGCGGTCCTGGGTGCCCTAGAGAGAGCTAAGAGCTTGTGGGAACGTCTTCCCTCTGTTCCAGTAGTCGTTGGAGTTGAAGTGCGTCTGGAGGTGATGGGTATAGATGGGGTGAGGACGAAGAGTCTTCCACTCGCTTTTGTGTTCGGCCGGCGTAGCTCGTGGCCCTCTTTGCGCGCCTCGATGAAGGCTTTGAGGGGCGGAACAACGGAACACCTATAGAGTTCTTCGACCCTAGTAGGGCTTGGCAAGTCGGTATATGGCCTGTCAATACTTTTTTTCCTGTCAAAGTTTCTAACTTGCAATATTGAATACCCGATGACACTGCCATTAAAAACAATTTGCTAGCTACGCACGGCCTCGATGTTGCAATAAAACGAGAGAGATGTGTAAATTAAGGAAAAGTCAGCCGTCATTTAGTGCGTTAAATTGTAAACTGACGAAGGAAAGCGCCAAATCCGGCAGAGCTTGTAAAGCACTGAAGGAAGGCGGATACAGAACTAGCACTCCAGCGAAACGCCTACTTTGGCTTAAGTTTGTCAATCCTAGCTGTCTGGCTTGGGCCTAGTAAGCGTTTGATCCAATGCGTTATTTGGTGCCGAAGTACGTTCTTTTGGCTTTTCTCTGACTAAGTTGTTTTTTTGGTTCGCTAAAAAAAAATTGGAAGTGCCGAAAATGCCACGTATTAACCAAATACGAGCAGCAAAGCCCTACTCAGGCACCTGTTCGGCCCTTTAGGACCAAAATAACCATGCTCTGGTCAAGGAATATTAACTTCTGTTGTACCTAGGATATTTTGGGCTTTCAGGGCCCAAATTGCCAGACAATAACCAAATGTTTGGCCCAGAGATCTGTGCTACTTCAGGAGCATAGTGTCCACCTGGCCTAAAAGGCTGTTGAATGAATGAATGGAATGAATGTTTATTGGCTACCAAGGCCAGTGCTCGCTCTTTCGCAGCTATTAAAGAATAATCTATTTTTAAATAAAAGCAAATGGTGGCATTCTAAAAATGTCGCTGATAGACAGCTGCCGGTTGCTTAATTTCTTTCCTAATTTTTTTTTCTTTCGTTTTGATTTTACGTGGTTTTATGGGTAGGCTCCACTCTTACACTACTCATTGGGTCACCGAAAACCCCTAATGTATGGACGCGCGTCTTACCGCTCACTTGCTACAGGCCGCTGGCTTTGAAAGAACCTCTCCTTACCAAGCCACAGCCGGCAATAAAACCCGAAGCCCTCGATCGGCTTCCCACCGAAGTCCCGATCACAACACAAACAAAACATGCCAAACCTCCGGAAAAGCAGGACATGCCTCCGCGAGTCCCGGCACACACTTTTATCGGCGCAGCTCCACTCCTCTTAAGACTGACCCGAGTGACGTTCGTCCCAGGAGGCTTTCGGATCGGCAGTCCCTCATGACCCTCTGTAACAGCTCGGCGACTGCTGCGTGCATTCTGGGAGAACATTTGATTCTTCCGTTGACGTCGATACGTGCCTGACCTGATTTCTTCGAGCATCGACGGCGTCGTATACAACTGTGACGATGTCTGCTCGAACGCCTGTTCCCCTCCTGGAAAAAGTGTCGCGTTCGATCTTGTAAGAAGCCTCCCAAATGCGTTAGCGATCCGCGGGAAAGCCTACGAAAGCATTCCCCTTCGTTCTTTTTTTTTCTTCTTTGGTTATATATTTGCGCGCTGCAGATAGATGAGGAATCATAGGTGTATTTTCGCTCGCATTTACATTGGCGATTATTTTTTTTAAATTAATTTCGAGCCAGTATTTATCTCCCCTGATCAGGCGCTCTTAGTAGATTCAGCACAGCGACTAAATAAGTACGCATGTACGGATTCTTTGAGGCCTCATTTACGAGAGGAAATTCTTACTTTCGTTATTTTCGTTTACGAGACGTGTCGTATAAAGGCCAGCACACATCTCTCAAACACATGCTAAATATACCTCTGTGGGAACATTCCTTAGGAATAGTTTTCGTCAGTTCAAAAGAAAAAGAGAAAGCTGGTATTGTAGAAACGTTCATTTTACTCGGTCGGTAAACACATACCGGCGTTCGTAATTCCTCTGGGTCTAGTGGAATGCATTTTCCGTGAATTGACAAATATAATATGCCACAACTGCCCTAGTTGTGATGTAGACAACCGCCGAAGCGGAATGTCACGTTAAACGGGAAATCTATTTTATAAGGACCACACACAAAAAAAGAGGTTTAAAATTTATAGAACCACATCTGTCAATACGATTAAAAGCGATTAAGAATTATATAGAAATAAAAACTATTTTAACTTGTTTCGGCACTTAGCAACGTTTCTAAGCACATAGTTTGATATTGTCTTCTTTCCTTTTAGGACTGGTTTTCGCGCCGGTACTCAGTTCAGTAACTGCGACCTTTAGAAATGCCCTCGTGAGTCGTCAAGGTGACGGTGTTGTCAAAACGAAACAAATGCAAACAATTTTACTTTCATTTTCTTTTTTATGTTTTTAATACTCCACACACCAAGTCCTACAGAATACGACATACCACGCCTTTCCGTTCCTCTTGTGAGAACACTCTGTCATAACAGCTGCGACTTCATAAACTGATCAATGAAATGGAAAGGCAAACACATGCCAATAATACGCCACGATAATGGCTTTGAAAAAACCTCTAAGGACGACCTCTAACACCATCTTTTAAAGACGGCGTTAGAGGTCGTCCTTTCGTGCACGACACTATTTGTATCGATCTCTTAGTAAACAGCGCACTCATCGCTTAAACAAAACAAAAATGAACACGCCACCTATTAACTTTACAAAGCAGGAAGACCGAGCAGCGTGTTTCAGGAGGTCAAAAAAATAAATAAATTGACGAAAAAAAACAACATTAAGCGTATGTAGGCTGCACGGCAGAAAACGCTTCGCACAAACGCGATACGTTCAACTTTAGAGTTTTACTTCCTTTATTAATTAAAAAATGTTTCAGAAAAAAAAAACACTATAGCACAGACGCGTCAGCGGAAACGTAAGGACAATATAAATAAATGTTTAGCCTGAAAAGGAGTTTTCCGGGAGTCAAGGGGTGAAAGCCGAAGTTTCGCATTGAGGCTGAGCTCGTTCAGGGCGCCAACTCATTACTGCACTCAAGAATGTATAGGGCACGAGAGAGGAAGAAGTGAGAACCGAAAAATGTGATTGGTCGATGGCAACACCGCAGTGGCGAGTAAGAGGGGTAAATTGAAGTGCCGGGGCAGGGTACGGTGGTATCTCGAAATTTGTGACTTGATGGAAAACCTGAAGGCTGATTTTGAAAAGTAAAAGAATTACCCAATCGCAAAACACTCGACCTTTCAAAAAACACTGAAATGAAAAAAAAAATTTGAGGGCATAGATAGGATACGTTTTTACGTTTAATAATTTTCGCAGGAAAAACAAAAATCTTGCCATATTTACGTCATTAGACGCATTTATGAGAAGGTCGTGGACCGTTCTAAGCCCCGTTCACAGGCCCCGCCCATTACTACTGGTTCGGCTTGGCTGCTCGGCTGAACTAGGGAGCCTTCATGTGCGCTTTGCTTTGCTAGGGTGATGCCACCCTTTGTAATACCGCTCGCCGACAAACCATCAGCCATTTTGGTTTTCGGCGATAATGCGTGGGGCTTATAACCCTCCTGGAAACAAGCACCTTATCTCACAAGTTCGGAGCAGCGTTGTGGAACCCACGGAGGGAGAATTAGCATTTTCTCCCTCGGATGGGAGGACCGATGGACACAAAGGCCACCTTCCGGCGCACGGGGAAACAATGAAGAACAAAATGGCGGTGGAAGAGGGTATGGGAAAGGGAAACAGGCAGTTGGCATCAATCTATGCGAAGCGCACACACATGAAGGCTCCCTAGGCTGAACATGCTTGCAAGCCTGGTGTCTCCCTTTCGCGACATCCGGTGCCTCTAGTCTGGCGTATGACACCGCCTCCTTGTCGTGCGAGCAGACGCGCGGCAGCCTCCGGCATCGTCGGCTATTCCACCGCCGTCTCTCGTCGCCTGCAAGACCAGACGCGGACAGAAAAGCTGCGCGTCGGCGTCCGTTCTTGCCTTCGTCTGCCTGTTACTCCGCCCCCCCCCCCCCGTCTAAAACATTATACAACTCTCGCGAGACACAACCATGGAAGCGGCGTTATAGCGTGCCATCATGTATAAGCCACGGTATACAATACTAGTGTTTGTCAGCGTCTGTCAATGTAAGGTGAAAAGCGACTAATAGGATTTTGAAAAAAATATGCAGTTGTTTCAGCTAATCTGTTCTTGATATTTTTTTTTCGTATGGCATTAGCGAGCAAGGTTGGTGAGAGTCATGACGCACACATAAAATGCGACCTGAAAATATTCGCTTTGGGAGGCCAGCTGCACTGAAACACTTGGGAGCTACTTTCCTTTCGAAGCGAAATGACGGAAACAAGCCTGTACACACTTGATGCGAGCCGAACGTCCAATTGCCTCCAGCCGAATCTCGCAAATTCTTACCTGTGTAGTTATCTTCTCGGCATTCAAACCATGGTTGCAATCACGACGGTCGCACCATTCACAAAGCAGCGGGGCCACGTTTACGGGAAGCAACATCTTTATTCAGCATCAACACGCGCAAACCAGACATGTACACGTTACCCCCAAAAAGTAACTAAATACCGTTACTCGTTACTCGCTCAAAAAGTAACTAAATACGTTACTCGTTACCGATTCTCAAAGGGAACGCGTGAGTTACTTCAAAAGTAACGAGTTACTTTTCGCGTTACTTTGACGACCAAATACACCACTGTCTTTGTTTCATAGTCGATTGTTTTATTCTTAGTAGTCGTTACACTTAAGCAGTAGCTGCCTCAAGAAGTTTTCATCAGTTATGTTTCCACGCTTCCATGAAAATACATCTCCGGTGACGCTGAAGAGTCCTTCTACAGACGCGCTTGAAGGAACGGCAGTGTTATGCTTCAAGAAGAGCTGATGAATCTTCGGGAACTGCGCCTTCATTGAGGATAGCGGGTAATGGCTTACGTGCCTTCCCGTGCTCGCAACCTTTACATTCGGTCCGTACCCGGTTCTGAAAGGTTCAACCAACGAACCTTATTGTGTTCGCTGGGTGAAGGACATTCCCAGCCGTAGAGTTCAGTACAGCAAAGTCTATCGCTGGACACGTCAGTCGAACTGCTCGACTGACGTGTTCAGCGATATTCCTTGGAATACTGTCATACTGTTTAGTTGTTTTTCGGGCTGCCTATCTCCCTTTGTCGCAACAGACGCATACTCAGGTTAGAATATAAACAAGACCGTTTAAGCAGTGTTGTACACGTTACTCCTCAAAAGTAACGAGATACCGTTACTCGTTACTTGGCCTTAAAAGTAACTAAATACGTTACTCGTTCCTTTCCTAAAAAAACAACTAAATACGTTACTCGTTACCCAAAATAGTAACTAGGTAGAAGTAACTCGTTACTTGTAACGCGTTACGTACATGAAACATGCGCAAACGAACAAATCAAGCCAGATCAAGCAACAGAGTTGACGTGGGACGTTAGGCTTAAGCCAGTCGCACTCCAAAAGCAAGCGCACGCACAGCGCTTCCGAAAGCGCGTACTTCTGACAGTTGTTTGTTACAAGCCACGTCGGTTGAGGAGTTGTTCATCTAAACACCTCGGTAAACGCAAAACGACTCGCGCTCATAAAAAAACACAAAAACAATTTCGACGAGCTGCTCCTGTTGAACACTCCGCAGACGCCGGCCACCATGTTCGTTATCGTTTCACCCCGATGCAAAAGGCAATCTTGGGATACTTTTTAAAACAATAATGATTCTATCTAGATTAATTGTTTTTCAAATATAAAAGATGTCAATTGAAATACTATCACGGCACTGAGGTAGAAATTTACAACCAACATTTCACGCGTCAATCACCTCTCCAACCAATGAAAGCCAAAAAAAGGTGCTTATTCCTGTAAGCCTTGGGCAGGGCCTTTAGCAGTGCTACCACCACGTAAAATTCGTTTAACGGCGTAAATATCGCTCCAAAATTATTTCATTTTGTGGAAACAAACATTTGTTCCAAGCAGGCCTTTAAAAATAATTTATGTCAATGTCTTTCTTAACGCTTTAACGCGCAATATTATAGGACTAACTTTAGTAAGATAGGAGGGTAACGTTACGAAAGAACGCCACGTAAAGCAGTAACACTGGCGCTCAGTTTAGGGAACTTCACTCCCGCTACATATAAATTAATGTGGCAAGTCTCGAAAAAAAATCTTATAAATTAATGGTAAATAAATGCAGATAAGAAAAGAATACGTGTACCTCCGCTGTATTTTCTTTATCACTCGGCATTATCCCTAGGATATACATTTTATTTTAACAGGTTGGAAAATGAAACTTTACACAACTGAGACACAGTTGTAACAATTATGACTATTGAAATAACTATCTTATTAAAATATTTACGCATGATATTTTTTAACAAGGTATATATAGGCAATATAGGTTCTCAAGATCAAGATGCACATTTGATTTAGGCTACTCAAACTTTATACGAGGCACATTCACTACAAACAACTTAAAAAGTACACTTACATTTTTTTGTAGCGTCGTTTTTTATTATATTAGATTTGAGCGATTGGTAACGGTGTCCCCGCGCCTTGAAGTGCATGTGCCCTTGTACTCTCACTCACCACTCGCTTGCTTGTAACGTTTTCGCTGAAGAGGGGGATACGAGCGAGTAGGGTGAGCAAACAATCTAGTATGTATACCTGGTTCAGTGCAGTGTTTTTGAGAGACTGAATCGCCCCGCAGAGTTTGCGCTAGACCTTTAAGGAAAATCTTATTGTTAGGCAACATTCTCACCCTGGTGTTTTTGATGACACTGCAGACAACGTGTAAAATACACTGCAGTCGCTGTCGTTAGCGTTGAGTGGTAGAGAAAACATGAGCAAGGAGATTGCCACATGAGAGAACTTCTTGCCAAGGAGTTAAAAGCGAACGATTCAAAAACAGACACGTTAAGAATGGCCCATCGGCTGTCCGTTTTCTCTAGAAATCAAACGCACAAAAGTGTCTGCCTTAAGTTTCATGAAGTAAAATATTTGCTCCTTTATGGTTTCAGCAGCCAGCGCTCTCACGCGCACTCATTGGTATCCACACTCACGTTAAATTCTAGTTCGTGCCTTCCACTGAAAACTCTAAGAATGCCAGTACGTATTCGCTTCCTCAAAGCAAACTAAGAGCAAATTACAGGTGATCTTCATTTAAAGCTCACAAGATTTTGGAGCTTATCACGAAATAATCCATGATTCATTGAGCAGATCGTTTTGCAATGTCACGGCATGCTTATTATAAACGTGGCGTATAAATCGAAGTAGCACAGTTTTTGAATATCATTATGTCTACAGACTCCATCAAAACGAAAGACCCACTTCGAGTGAGTGACCGAGAGTGCGGATGGTGGTAGCGCTGCTTGTGCTTTTGGCAGTTCGTCTCTGCGAAGTAAAGGAAGAAGCTTCATAAGTGCACATCGACTCAGTTTGGCCGGAATATCGAGTTTCGCTTTCCTCGGTGCGATATGGAACGTCCCACAACGCCCGCTTGCCGCGTCCCCACCAGACACCGTCCTCGCCGCGCGCTCCGAGCGGGTTTTTCATATTGCTGGAGACTGTATTCCTCGCTACCGAATACCGAAAGACAGAACATGGCAACTTACTGATTTTTTTTAGCTTTTATTTTGATCGTGTAGTCTAACACTTTTTATAATCAATTTTCTGCGCAATGTATACTATACTGCAGAGCGTCTTTGGGAGATCTCCGAGAGGAAGTTACAGAAGCAATTCTAATTTCCTACGCTCCATCGCCACTCCGAGGGCGCTTATGTGAAAACCTTTAGGACAAATAAATCATTCGTAGACATGTTGACAAATCTTGATGTGCGAAGCTCTTACCCCGAGAGCCCTGAGCCCAAGATCGCTTGCACTTTGATTTTATTTCCTTCTCACGAAGGCATAGCATCAACATAATCAATATCTCCATAAATCCCGCGGAGAAGCTGTAAACGCGAATACAAAGAAAATGGCCGACCAGATCGGATATTTGCGGTATATTTATTTAGGTAAATGGTAGACTCTTAGTCGGTTCCAGAAAAGAATACGGGACAACCTTATAAAAAAATAGCCTTGACGTTATTAAGAGTGTACCAAAATATATTGGCCATATGTTTAAATACCGCAGTTTTACCGTCTGCCGCAATCCAGGAGGCTTAATTACAACGTACTACAGGTCTTGGCTGACTAGCCTTGCGAGTTGAACGCGTCTAAAACACTCAAAGCAAAAGTCTTTTTTTTTGTTTAATGCGAGCTAGAATAGTGTGACTGTAAGTTTAAAAAAACACGAAGTTCGAAATGCCCTACACAAACCAAACACAGACTACTAAATTTTGTTTAATTCAAGTGCACTCAGATATGAGAACAATAATTTCTTTTTAAACAAATCACTGTAACTACGAACATACTTAAACAGCTAATACCAGCGACAATAGTATTTCTTCCTAAAATCCCGCATGCCGATATAATGACATATATATAAAATGATTTTAAGGAAGAACTGAACCAAAGCAAGCAAAAATGAATCAATAAACTCACAAGATGGGTAAATGCATCCCAGAAGAGCTACAATCTTTTGATAGATCACCCAGCTTCGGCGATCCATCAGACTTATTTTCCCAGTGTTGGCAGCCCTCATGCCAATCGCACCACGGCCGCCTTCACTTCTCTGGTCAAGATTTGAGATAAATTTAAAGAACCCCTATCAAAGCTCCGATTTCGCAGAAGATAATCGAATAGATTTATTTATGTCATTTATTTATTTAACAATAGTTGACAGCCGTCTGATCGGTGGCAAGATCAGTGCTGGGATTGCAAAATGGAAAAAACTAATTTGCAACCGTGCTCCAGACTGAATCGTGCGACGTAGCGTAATCACTCCGGCACGATTACTTGACTTTTTACTGAACGCACTGAATGATAGCATCCATCCATCCCAGACCTCGAAGCTTGCTTGAATTTGGTAGCCAGTCGGGTTTGCCTGTGTATATCATGCTGACATCACAAACGACATAGCTGGCACTTACAGTTTGCCCCGCTTACGCTCATCAAACACGGGCATCTCATTTTTTAGTTCGGCCACTTACTATCGCGAGCGTAGTATATTTGGTTGATGTATCTCATTTTCGCATCATTTATTTACCTCAGAGGCGCTTTTTCGGGACGCATTACGTGGGTAATGTGAACAGCGAGATAAACTAAAATCATAAGAAAACGAAAATATGTCAACACTGCTAGTGATGGTGGCACAGTACCAGACATGTTTAAATAAAAAACAAGTTATCCACCTAACAAAATATATACAAAATATAAATTTTCAACTTGGCTCAGAAAGAAATAAGAAGGGAAAGCACTGGGGTATTTATCGATCATTTTTGTATCCTAGGGTCCCCTAGTATTGGAACTGCGCTCGAAATGGGCTCTTCATTTTAAAGGTTAAGAGCGCGAGCTGAAACACGCACGAAATAAGAAACACGAACGGCAAGGACAGGCGCTACTAAGGGACACATACGACAAGGAGAGGCTCGAGGCATGACAAGGACATATTTTCATGTCCTAGATGCCAGAATGCATACATGAGCGCCAACTCGTGACCGAGCTCAGCCAAGGCTGGAAATAGATGCTCAAACACAAGCAGCGTCAACTTCCTGTCCTCGCATTGTTAGGTGTCCGTTTGCTGGTATGTCACGCCACCTACACAGGGAAGCACGGCAAATGTTCCACCATGTGCGCGCCTTTTTGCGCTCCTTCGCTGTAATAAAAACTTATCAGTGACGCCCTATACTTAGCAAGATAACGCCGCTCCAAGTCTGTTATTTTCTAAGAACAATCGACGGCGGAAAATCAAGTGAGCTTTCCTTTTTTCCTTGTTTCGAGTTTAAGTAGCGTAAAATTCAAGCAATTATAATTGTTCCATTTGTAAATTACAGTGATTTTACGCAAGTTCTAAATTTACGTTCACGTAATGATTAACGTCCAACCCACAATTGTAACACGGTGTCTAAAACTAATATTTAAAAAGGGGGATTAATTTTTCGCTCATTTTCTCGTTCTGCGTGACGTTCATTTTTATGCTTCATTATCGCAAAGTTTGATAATATCCAAGTGAATTTGGCATATATTGAAATGTACACTAAAGTCACAATCAAACACACCAAAACAACGCATATCTTTTGTTTGTCTATTTCTGCTAGGCGTTAGGATTTTTTAGAGTCCTGGGCAAGCAATTCACCACGTGGTGGCGATTCACATTTGTGTGCGCGAGGGCAGTGAGACTAATATTCTCCCACTTCAAGTATCACATCAGATGTCTAGTATAGTAACCACGTTGTAGCAAGATAATTAGCTAGAACATCTTTCCTAAAAGGCGGGCCTGTGTTTCTGCTTTACGTCGCTGCACACTACGTCAAAATGGGATGGCATTCCTTTTCTTCTATTAAGGCTTGTTTTTCTAACGCCTGCAGTTTCACTTTAAAAAAATGCAAAAAAGTCATAAAAAAGAAACTATCTAGAGGTGAATTGTAGCGTATTTATGTCCTGTGAATGTGAATACCACAATCATTTGACCAGAACGTATCAATAGGTGCGATAAAAGCCGAACAATCTACCGCTGGGTATAACATTCATACCCAGAGGTGTCAACTGCCTTGCGTTTGCCGCTTCTGAGGAAGCGCATGCGGCGTCTTTTGAATGCTCGAGTAATTCTCGCGGAAATTTCTGGACACGCTCAGATCTCTGTATTGCACTTCACGACCCCTCCTTCTACACGAACGCGACGGACAAGCAGGGCCTTCAGCGCTATATTGAAAGCGCTGTCGTGGTTTCTTGGCGCATAGCTCTGAATACTATTTCATTTTGATATTCGTAATCCCGGAGGCCCACTGAGACGATTTAAGTGCTCCTTTTAATTAAATACAAAATAGCTTCAGTTTTCCTCTAAGTCAGACCGGAGCCAACGCTATGGTTCCGATGTAGTCAAGACAGCGGTCCCAAATGTGCAGCGTCACGGCGCTCACTGTCTTTGTGGATTTGCTATCATCACTGACTGCACCAATCACACGCAGTAAACGCGCCGCAATCCTGCGTGTTTTTTTTGCGTGCTTATTTGAGCTTGTGATAGCTGTTATCGCGTTGAGAAGACTAAGGCAGCCGGTAAGTAAAGAGTTTTAGGGAACCGTTCTTGCGCATCCTATGTGGTACGGTGGACCCTCCGGGGCGAACTCCGCACGTGTGAGTCTTGCTGCGGTAGCGCATGCGCAGTTTGTCCCGGGGAGTCCATCGTACCGTATTGATGCGCAAAAACGGTTCCCTAAAACGCTCCATTATGTACACGGTTAGCTACCCTTGTCATCATCGTTGCCGGTAATAGCAAACCCAGAGAGACAAAGAGCGCCTGCTTGATTGTCTCCATGGTATCGTATAGCTTCGGCGGCTGCTGTCTGAAATGGGGTTATAGCCTCCATCCATAGCCCTCAGCGTGTCTTGGGCATGTACCGCACGGTCATACTTGGCACGTCGTTGCTTTTGTTCTGCTCTACCGTCTTCAGTGTACTGCTTCCTTTTGCGAGGCAGCGGCCCATCGAGAGAGCTCCTCGTTCCGATAATCGTGCCTCCAGCTCGTTGCTCGCCCTCCCACGGCAGAAACGGGAAGCGCTCAAGTGAGGGTCCCCTAGTTCTCCTGGCTCAGCGGGCATGGCGGAACTGCTCGCAGATCATGGCACCCGAAATGTGATTTCCGAATGCCAACAACACTCTTCACTGTCCCAATGTAAAGCTGCAGCCGGTATGGGATTGTACCTTATTAAAGAGTTTTAGTAAGGGGTATAGAAGCAAGCGTTGTGCGTTTGCGTTAGAGTTGCGTGCTCCATACTGCTCATGCGCATCGTCGCCATGTTCTAATCTAAGACCGCAATCTCGGGTACGCGCAGTGTGGAACACGCAAACACAGTGCTTGCGTTCCCTCCGTATACGCAATACTAAAACTCGCTACTCTTTCATCGGTTTCCAACGCTAATGAAACGTGCTGCAGTGAGAAAACGTGGAAGCGAGCAGGCGTTCCTTTGAACTAAAAAGACTCAGATTGGCAAAACGACGTTGGCAGCTGATAAAATCCGTTTGCTCTACTGACATCTAACTCCTGGTTAGCTCATTGGGTAGAGCGCTCCACTGAAAATGGAGAAGTCCCTGGTCCGATACTAGGACCAGGCAGATTTTTCGGTCGCTCACCAGTCACTTAGTTCTGTTTAGATATATGTGTTTGTCATTTGTACCCCTTGTTCCTCTTCTCCAGTGATTATTATCGTCACTCTTGTCCAGCCTCGCTCGCACCTTTGCATTAATTGCATATCATAAATATTTAAGAGACAACTTTCTGGGAAGATTTGTAATTAAAATAAAAAATTCCTTCTTTTTTTTTGTGTGTGTGTGGGGGGTAGGGGCGGGGGGGGGGGGGGGCCAGGGAGGGGGAGCGGATGCATTTGGTTCAGAGGATTGGCGGCGAATTCAGAGTTGGCCGATTTGACAATCGGCCAAACTTCTGAAGTGGATAGGAATGTCACGACTTTGATAGCACCATATGCTTTACCCACAAATAATGTAATTTTTGCATGGATTTCCCAGAATGAGCTAGAATGTTTTTATTGATTTTAGACTATTTTTATTTTATGACTTGGCAATTAAAAAGGCTGCGACTGGCACTAGTGAGGATAATTTGCACACATCTGATTGCCATACATGTACGCACGCGTTTGAAATTAGATCATAGGTGACAAATTATATGAGAACTTGAAAAACGATATACTAAAACGCCTTAATTGGAATATTATTTTAATACAAATTGCGGCAGTGTAAGCCCTCAATAAACGCCACGATCAAAAAAATACATCATTTAACCAACAACCTTTGCAGAAAGGTCATTTCAGTTTTCTTTTCAGCATACGAAAAACTCGGACATCTTTATCGAGATAGACAAACAGTCAAACACTGGATGTAATATAAAGTCACTATGCGTCACGCGGTGCTTTAAAAAACAGACACTTCTTTTGTCTAACTCGGAATCCGTCTTTTGGTTTTGAACTGGGTACAATGTTCCTTAATTTGTACGTTTTGTGAACATATTCCAAACTCATCACCCGTGGCGATATATTGCAAAATATGAATTGATCCTGTTATTCTTGTGCTTGGGAATGACGTTAAAGCAAATTTAAAATCTAAATACCTCGAAACCCATTTAAAGGGCCGCAGTTTATTATTTCACATGACAATTATCCGAGCGAGAAAGAGTCAGAAAGAACACACAAATATTCGCACTGATTTTTTCAACAAAAACTATAATCTCTGTTGCCTCTATAATGTGTACGAAAGTCGTTGTCCTTAAAAGAACACTAAACTCTCCAAAATATGTTGCTCTGACTAAATCGTACACAGTATTTCATAAAATAAAGTTTCCGCCAACAACTTCTTTAGCTGAAGAGTTACGCTGTACGCCACATCTTGAGTTATCAAAGAATCCGAAATTACTACCTTTACCAAGAAATTAAATCCGAAATAGAGGTTAGTTTCGGTTTCTGTTTCATAATTAAAACGTTCCTCATGGCGTAAATAGTACGTTAAACGCAGTATTCGATCCGAGGATAAAGAGGTGACCCTGCGCCCATAGCACCCTGGCTTCCTCGTGTGAGCAGCAATAATTTGCGTCCCCAGTGAAGCCAGCAAAGTAAACCGGCTCAGCAACTAGTATACAGACACGCATCTCCGACCCTCACTATAACTGCCATTTTGGAACACGAGTGGCGCTACCTGTAGTGAACTGGAGTCGCGAATACTCGCGCAGGCGCGAAATAAGGAGAGACGTACGGCACACCAACCCTTACCCGCGACCCAGGTATATGCGTGATAAGAAGGAACGGCACGCCTACCTCAATCTCTCCATCATGCGCATAAGCTTTATTGTGACGACCGGAATATTTTTACGGAGGGGGTTTACTTCCAGCAATGCTCGCAGCTCTAAGGCGCCCGTTTCCGGCTTGAGCGGCGTCGCCGACGCCGTCGCTGTCGCCATCGGCGTCGGCGTAACCGCCCGGTGCATTATGGGTAAATTTCCCGCTAAATCTCAGCTGATAATTTTACCCGCTAAATTTAGGCGAAACATTTTTTCCGCCAAATTTAGCGGAAAATTTCCCATTACATCTAGCGGAAAAATTACCCCGCAAGATTTAGAGGAAAATATTCCCCGCTAAATTTAGCGAAAAGAATTTCCCCGCAAAATTTAGCAGAAAAATTTCCGCACCAAATTTAAAGGAAAGCTTTCTGCCAAATTTGGCGGAAAACGTTTGCCAAATTTAGGCGGAAAAAAATTCTCGCTAGATTGAGCGGAAAATTTCTCCGCCACATTTAGCGGAAACTTCCAAGTTAAATGTAGCGTAAAACTTTCCCCGCTAACTTTAACGGAAATAGTTCCCCGCCAAATTCAGTGGAAAATTTTCCCTAAAGGGGAGACGAGCGGGAGACTAGGAGGCATAGCCTCCTCTCCCTACCTTCCCTCTTCTCCTCCTAAGAGCTGCGGCCCACTTCGGCGTTACAGGGGATTGTAGCGTCTTTTCATTTTTTTTTAATAACCCGCAATGGTGAGAATGTGTGCGTCACTGCTGCATGTTAGAAAACTGCAAGCTCTCAGTTGTTCCGCCTTAGCTAAATTTTATCAGAGAATGTGTTAATGGGCTGGATTTCACGCGAAGCGACGTTCATGTATGACGGAAAAGCGTTACCGGCCAAAGCAACATAAATAATGCGCAGCTCATAGAAGGCAATCCATAAGCATCCGGTGCATCCGGTGAATTATCAGAACTAAGTTCTGATAATTCATGCGCAATCATTATCAAGCTGAATTAATTGTAACCAGCGAGATACGCCAACGGGCTCAGCGGAATCGAACAACGTATCATGCGATCCGCAGTCCGACGTCTGTCCTCCGGGTCCTTCTTTTTTTAATAAATAAGTTTATATTTGTACATGCCAGCCACATGACCAGGTCAGTGGCTGGATACACTACTTAGGCAGGCGCACAACTAAAGAAACCACAAATTGTTTCAGGGCATACAAAGAGAAAAAAAATCAGAACACTTGGACCCAACTTCATTCTGAACGTTGCTCGGAGCCAGGGCTGCTTTATGTTGCGGGACACACGCTTTTTAAAATCGTTGTACTATCTTGAGCCAGGCCTGGTTGGCATTATCTGGCGCTGTGCTTGCTGTGCTCAGTGTCCACTCTCTATCTCGCAATAACTGCCACGCTGTTTTTCGCACGCACAGTAGTCGCCTCCACATGCGGTGTCGGGCCCAACCTTGGCGTGTGGAGAGCCATCGCAACCAACAAATCAAACTACTCTATCCACTCTCGTCGAAGTAAAAAAAAAAAATCTTGAGAGATTACCAGCTTGGCTCAGTGTAACATAAAATAAATGTACCGAAAATCTGCCCAGAAACAGAAGGCGCCCTTACAGTCCAAAAGCACGTGATTGTCACTCGCTCACCACATAAACTGAAGTTGGTTCCGATTGGAAGGTAGAAACCCTTGTTTTCTAAACAAGTTTTCTCTAGCAGGGTTTCTGTTTAAAAACTGATAAAGAAGTTTTTGGTTTTGAAGGAGGCAGGGAGGCTGGGCAATTGCCTGAGGACATCTTTTCCGTCGATGATTCAAACTATTTCTGTACAAAGGAGCTGGAAACATTCTGCTAACGGTGCCTCTGTAGAGTTTTCCGATACTCCCACGAGGACCTTGATTCGAAAAATTTGATGTGCTTCGCAAATGTTGTTGTAGAACCGTAAGCACATAGCTACTCTCGATAGCCCCAATGTGCCAACCACCCAGTGGCTAAGGTGCGCGCCCTTAAGGCTCTGGAATGACCACCGCGTAATTTTATCATTTGAGCTTCAAAACAAGAAAAACAAAAGTACTTATTTCCTCTGAGGGCCACATGCACCGAAGCCAAACCCCGCAACCTTGACGTTAAAAAAGATCTTTGCGCTTCGTTTTTTTCATTGGCGACTGCCAAACAAATGTTACGAAGAGCCGACGTTCTTTGGAAACTGTGCTGGCGTCAATTGGAATAGCCTGGGCCGCGTGAATCAAACCAGGAAAAGAAAAAGTGAGCGAAAATAATCCCTGGACAGCCAAGAACCATCGTCGGACTCTGACAACGGCGATTATAGTGCGCGGCATTTATTTTTGTGTTGGCGTTCGTTTTATAATATCCGTTCTATGAGGTATGTGTTCAAACTTCATTAATTTTACCCGTGCGGAAGAATCGGCCATAATTTACTTTTTGAATATATAAAAGCTAAAACCTGCCGTACGCGTTATGAATCAGGGGCGCGTTAGAACCGTGCAGACACTGTAAAGCGAATCTGCTGCGTCCATACCCGATACTACTATGACACAGGATGTCGTAGCAAATTGTTGCGTGTCTCATCTGCTACCATAAAAATAAAATTTTCCGTGTCCGCAATCCGCGCGTATCAATTCCCGCTTTATGTGGTTTGTAGTGGATAGCCGAGTGTCTCATCGCCTTCGTTTTTTGTAAATAATTACTGTCGAATCTTCAAAGTATAGCCCACCCCATAGTTTTCCCCATTTACTTCCTTATTTTGGGTTGGCGTCCTTACGGGGATTTTAGATGGTTCGCAGGTAACCGTCCGGGCCAAGTCATGTTTAGTCCAGCAGTGGCTCAGCGGCGAGGCTGCACCACACAGCATGCCAGATTTTATGCTGATTTTGTCACGGGGTGTGTGCATATGGAAATCCCCCTCTTACGTGTGGAAAGTCCCATGCTGGTGACAAGCCAGCAGGGATCTGCGCAACGATTGACTGAAGGAAGCGCGCGCAAACTTCAATAACGATGAATAATGGGGCCCACTTGTCTACACTGCAGGAAACATGCAGCTTGAGACCCGCCGTATCTCAGACAACGATCCTGGTTATGAGGAAAGTACCAAAAAGCAAGCGCGGGCTTGGAAGCATACTTTACCAGGAAAAGGACACGCGCCTTGCGTAAGCCACACATTTATTACAATGGCGCCTGTATGTGTGTCTTCTTCATGGCCGGTTGTCTTTTGCCCGACACCGTTCTTACTAACGTACACCAACATTACAAGTTATTTTTTAGTCCGTATGCTTAGTCCGCAAGTGAAGGTTGGTGACTGCAGCTGACACCCGAATGACAACGAGTAGCTTTTCATGGCGTCTCGCGACATCACGGGGTGGGTCATCACGTACCAAGGAAGAAATGCAGCGGGTGTATGACTTCAAAAATTCAGACAATCGTTAATACATAGCGTAAAGGACGTGATAACCCTCCTACCATCATTATTATTTCAGTTACCACAGGGGATGCTCGCAATCCAAGATCACTAAGAACGCAAGGCCCTAAACGCTACCATGTAAGCATAACTCATGAATTATCATTCAAACATGCTCGCGAGACACTCTACTCCTGAATAAATATAGAACGATCTTACGCAATTTTGATAAGCCCGTAAAACATAAGTGTGCAGCGCATCCGAAACCAACCAAAATTTCCCGTAACCAATGATAGCAAATCATAACGCACGTAAAATGCTCGTACGGCAGATCTTAGTAGTCCCGGGTTTCTCAGAATAATCAAGAGAAGTTTTGATTATCTATATCATGAACCAGTGTCGCCATACTGTGGCAGACCGACTTCACGCTGCCAGAACTTCTAAGGTCTAATTTACATTTGCGTCTTATTATTTTCTGAAATTCAACAATATGAGATGAAGTCCAATAATACTGATGTTGTTATTGGACTTCGTATGCACCGCTAATAACTGATTGGTCTCAGTCAGATGTCGCTGAGCGGGAGAAATGGTATCCTGAAGGTACTTCACATTCTGGAGGCTAAGCACGCTTGTCGAAAACTAGCGGCGTAAGAAATATTTTTAATAGTATCATTATAGAGGGCTGTTGAGCTGCCAATTCAAAATAAACTACATTAACACTACTGCGTGGTGCACGTTAAAGACCCCAGGCTAGCGGTTGTACCGCACTGGCTAAATTGCTCATCTACAGCGAGTGACTCGTCGCAACTTTAGATGGCTGACCAACTACATGCTGTATAAGTATCCCCACAACCCAATTTGTTTTTTAGATACATTCTCGCAGACGCACTGCACAATTTTCATGGTCGCACAGGCCTGCCCATTCTCTCTGCCAGCTAACTTTCTCTTCTACGTGCCGCTTCACGTTCACGCACAGCATGACCTTAACGTCAGATGCGTTCCATCCTAACACCCAGGGTGAGACCGTCGGCGCCTACACATCGACGAAGTTCTCTCTCACGGGCGCGTTTACGCCGTCGAACAGCCGCTGCTTCCTACGGCGTATGATTCGGCCGTCCCCATCAGGTACCGAAGGCAAGAAGGAGCTGGCGGTGAGGGGCGCAATCAGATGACACTCAGCGCAATCGCGATTGCCCGAACGCGCTGAGCCTCAATCGCCACTATTATCAGCGAAAATGATAACCTCACCCTAGCTGCTGCCAGGGCGAGCGCATCACTGCTGTACTAGCTGTACTCGCCCTCTCCAGTCGCCAGTCACCTGCGATAAACGCACGCGTGCTCCATTCGTTTTTGGAAACCGACACTTTCCCAGTACAACAAGCCCAGCACAGCTAATGCTGTAAAAAAGTCGACCCCTTGCCGTGTAGACCTGGCAGAGGCTGTGGTAACGCGAAAGGTGTTGTGTTAGTCTGGAGAAACTGTGTGCATTTGTAGACACTGGCTGACACTGGATGTCATAAAATATGCTGACATTATACGGAATCATTTTAGAGCTTTTGTGTATTGTAAAAATAAGACTTTCATGACGCATAAACATTAACTGTGGCCAGTACATTTCCATTCAAATACAAGGCAGGAGAGAGAAATCTTCGCTGCATTTGTTTTTCAGCGGTGTAGGAACAAAGACGCTGTGCCATTTTGAAATTCATGGTAAATGCGTAATTTTATCGAACATTTCTTTTCCTAATGCATCGCTCATTTCCTTTTTTACTTTTGACACAATGATGCAAACCATATGTTTTGATGAGAATATATTTATTGAGGAGCGCCGCTTTAAAAAGTAAGATGCGTATGTACATTCAACCAGGTTTTATTTAATTATCCAAAGACAAACGATGAACCGAAACTCATTTTCTCATTCTGTTGGAAGTGCTGTGTAGAATAAACAAGGAATATCAATCCGCGACGACTCAGGTATTGAATGAGATGAAAATTGTAGAAAAATGATTTCGTGAAAGAGAGGAATAATAATAATTATTCGCTGAGTGAGATATGAATATTTTAAGGATCGATGCTTAAATCAAAAGGATGAGAATGAAGAAGGTATAATGAAAGGGAATATTGCTGCGTGTGCAGCTAGCAGCTAGTGCAGCTAGGAGCGCGCTTGGCTCCCACGCAGATGGCCGGGGTTCGTGTCCCGCCTCCGTTTGTCGTTTTTTTCTTTCTTTATGTAAGTAGAATATTTCAGAACATTCAGAACCGTGTTCATGCTCAGACTGTATGCTTTCAAAACAAACGAGGTAGAATGTTTTATGCTCTCAGAGAAGGATCAAAAGAAGCCGCGCCGCTCCGTACAAAGTGTCTTTCGCCAGCACTCAATCCTACTGCTACGCCGACATCGACGCCACCGACGCCGTTATTTAATCTTTTGTTTGACACAAATGGGCCACATTAAACCTTTAGTTCGTTATTCGAAGTGTCTACGTTACGTCCGACGTAACCCGTTGTCCGAATCTCCGCCTTCCCTAGGTTCACGGGGACAGAGAGGAAGGGGGTAGGTATACGCGTTTCAGTGCTCCGTCCGGACGTAACGCTAGCCAGCGTTCTTATTTACTTTGCCTGGTCGTGTCGTCGTGACATTCTGGTGGAGATGCGGGGTGACGCACCCTACGTGCGGCCTCTCTCGTTCACCACCGAGGAGTCCTCAGCCAAGTCCCACCCCAATCCTGGCGAGAAGATCGCTCTTTAGGAACCCGGATATTCATACACCTACTACCTACTTCTCAGCCTTCGACACGGTGGTTTTTCCAAGAAGAGCTTTAAGGCCGTCAAGTGGCCGTGGCTCCTGGTTGTGCGACAAGATCTACGTGAAGGAATCTTCGAGGACTGCCTCGACGATCCCACTTCTGGACACCTCGGCTACAGTCGGACGCTCACACGCATTCGCGAGAAGTGCTACTGGCCGAGGCTCCCGAAGTTCGTCCGCCAATACACCAGGACCTGTCGAGAGAGCCAACGTGGAAAGGCACCGCCCACACAACCTGCGGGGACTCCTTCAGCCAATGGCACCGCAAGTGGCTCCACCCCAGCAGATTGGCATGGATTTACTCGGTTCCTTCCCTACTTTGACGTCGGGGAACCGGTGGATTATCGTTGCGACAGAGTATCCGACACGAAACGCCGAGATGAAGATCCTTCCTTTCGGGACTGCTGTGGAAGTGTCCAAGTTCTTCATCGAATATAATGTTTTCCGGCACGGAGCTCATAAAGTTATAATAACCAACCGCGGTTCCGCCTTTCTGGCTCAGCTAATTCAAGATATCCTTTGTTTAAGCCACTCTAGAGGTCGCAGGACAACTGCATATCATCCACAGACAAATGACTTGACCGAAAAACTCAACAAGCCGATCGCTGACATAATATTTATGTACGTAGACGCGAAGCACAGAATTTCGGGTGAAGTGCTGCAGTATGTTGGCTTTGCTACATTACGGTGGTTCAAGAAACAACGGGAATTACGTCGTTCAAACTGGTACACAGCCAAATGGTTACCACGATGCTCAGCGCCATACTACCTCACATGTCAACCGACGAGGGCAGTGACGACGCTGAACTAGTCTCTCAGCGCGCGGAGAAGGCTCGTCACCTGGCAACAATCAGGATTCAAGACCAACAGCGAGGGGACGCATATACCGGTTTAACCTTACTCGACTTGATATCCACTTTCTGCCCGGAGACCGGGCATGGGTGTGAACACCAATACGGCGCCGCGGTCTCAGCGAGATGCTTCTGAAATGCTACTTTGGACACTACAATGTTCTTCGCCGCCTTGGGGATTTGAACTACCAAATGCTGCCAGACGGAACACGTCCTTCATCACGCAGCCCGCCGCGACACGTAGTGGTTCACGTCGTTCGACTCAAGCCATTCTACGCTCTATGGGACATTGGACGTTTTGATGTTTCGGAGGACTTTTTAGCTTACCGGTTCGTTTTTGTTTTTGTTGTTATTTTCTGTTGCATTAGAGCTATGTGCTTTTAAAGGGGGAGTAATGCCGCGTGCCCAGCTAGCGCGCTTGGCTCCCACACAGATGGCCGGGGTTCGAATCCCACCACCGCTTGTCGTTTTTTTTTCCTTAATGTAAATAGACGATTCTAGGACGTTGGAGAGTCATTTAGCCTGTTCATTCTCAGAATTTATACTTTAAGAACGAACAAGGTAGAACGTTCTAGGCCCCCATGGAAGGCTCAAAAGTAGCCGCGCCGTACGCATGCAGTCAGTCTTTCGCCAGCGCTCGATCCTGCCACTATGCCGACATCGACGCCTGCGACGGCCTGTTATTTCATCTGTTATTTAGCAAAAGTTCGCCACATTAACACTTTTCTTTCTTTATTTCACCTTTGTCTTGTCGTGCGTCATTGGTGACACTGCGGGGATGTTGACGCGCGTTAGGAAATACGAGCACGTTGATTTGTAAAAGTTGCGGAAACCTCATTGAACTTGCCAAGCTTCGTGGAGGATGCCCGCATTTTGGGCGCTGGCCACGCCATTATATGTGGCAAAATATTTTTGAGGGTAATAAAGGTACCGTGGTGTTTTAGGTTTGTCTGGTCACCCGTGCAGCAAAATGTGAGGCGCGCAGGGTCACCGTCAAGCTCCGGAAGAGCAGCATTCACAGAAGGCCCGTAGCCAGCGGAAGGTTTTCAGGTGTCAGAACACCCTCGAAATTTTAGAGCGCAGCTCTTAGACGCCCGTTTCCGGCTTGAGCGGCGTCGGCGTCGCCGTCGCCGTCGGCGTAACAGCGCGGTGCATTATGGGAAATGTCCCATAATGCACCGCGCATCACCCTTGTGACGTCACGAGGGTCCCGCGCGGTGCATTATGGGACATTTCCCATGATGCAACGCGCGGGGAGGAGTGGTGGAGGGGAGGAGGAGAGAGAGGAGGAAATGGGACAGGAAGTGAGGGGGAGGAGGACGAGGAGGAGGGGAACAAGGAGGAGGAGGGAGGAGGAGAAGGATGAGGAGGGGAGGAGAGGAGGAGGAGAAGGGGAGGAGGAGGGAGCAGGAGGACGAGGGGGAGCAGGAGAAAGAGGAGGGAGGAGGAGTGGAAGAGAGGATGAGGAGGTGAGGAGGAGGGAGGAGGGGTATGCTCTCCCTCAGTACCTTCCCTCCTCCTCCTCCTCAAGAGCTGCGCTCTAATTCGGCGTTACAGGGTGTTGTAAACGTCTTTCTCATTTTTATTAAACAACTACCCCCCCCCCACAGAAAAAAAACAAAAAAAGAAAACAAGGACCGGTTCCGTTTTTCTGGGCATAGAGGCAGCAAGATTTATTTATTTTTATTTATTTGACAATACTGCAGGCCCCGTTAGGGCCCAAGCAGGAGTGGAGGGGAAAAGAAAAGGGAAGGGATGGCAAAGACACAAACACACACGTTCTTCAACACAACACTGATACTAAATAGCATATATCATTGCAATCTCGAAAAAAATACATCAGGGGTAGGGCTATCAACAGTGTCTTTTTCTAAGCAGTTCCATTCTATTATGGTCCTAGGAAAAAACGAGTTTTTAAAAATATTGTTTGCACTTTGGTATGGCTCTAAAAGACTTCCATGATTAAACCGTGTATTTCGGCGTGTGACGTGCTTTACGTAAAGGGATGAATCTAAATTAAAGTAATTATTCTTTATTAGGTACAAAAACTTCAATCTGAAATTTTTACGGCGCGAACTCAAAGACTCCAATTCAAGTGATTTCAGCATTTCTGATGGGCTGTCTAAGCGACGGTACCTATTGCATATGAATCGAGCAGCTAGCCTTTGAACTTTCTCTAATTCGTCTATGGCTTTTTGTGTACACGGATCCCAGACTACGCACGCGTATTCTAAAACTGGCCTAACTAAAGTCTTATAGGCACAGAGCTTGACACTGGAGGGTGCCAGTGGCAGCTTGCGCCTTAGGGACCACAACGCACGTCTCGCAGCAGCACACACATTGGCAACATGCGTATTCCAGTTCAGACTGCTCGTAATTGTTACCCCAAGGTACTTAACTTCAGAAGCTTCTTTAACTTGGGTGCCATTAATTGTATAGGGAAAGTTCAGTACAGTTTTTTTATTCGTAACCCTTAGTAATGTACATTTCTCCAAGTTTAATGGCATTTGCCAATGTTCGCACCATGCAGAGACATTCTGAAGATTATTTTCGAGAGCTAGCTGATCATTACGGGTTTCTACTTCTTTGTACAATATGCAGTCGTCTGCAAACAACCTAATTCGAACTCTGTCATCTACGCTGTCAACTATGTCGTTTATGTAGATTAGAAACAATATCGGTCCCAGAACCGATCCTTGTGGAACACCCGAGGAAACAGATAACTGACTTGAAATTTGCTTATCTATTTCGATAAACTGGGAGCGGTTTGAAAGGTACGACTGAACGAATTGAACCAGGTCGTTTTTTATTCCGATTGCGTACAGCTTCTGCACTAGTTTATGATGTGGTACTTTATCGAAAGCCTTCGCGAAGTCTAAAAAGATGGCATCGACTTGCTTTCTTTTATTTAGGGCGAGGGCAAAATCATGTAAAGTTGTTACTAGCTGTGTCACTGTTGATAGCCCTCGACGAAAGCCATGCTGAGCACCGGTAAGGAGATTGTTTTCTTCCATTCATTTTTCTAGTCAAATTTAAAAATGGTCACCGGATATGGTCGACCGTTCGTATCTGAAAATACCCTCTAGCAGATGCCCATTCCGAATTGTGCAAAGCATATCGAAGCGCGTAGATTAAATAAAATAAATAATGTCTTCGTTTTTGCTATAATTGTTCGCAAGGTCTTTTATTATTTTCTTTCTCTCTCTCTCTTTCTTTCTCTCTCTCTATCTATATATATATATATATATATATATATATATATATATATATATATATATATTTATATATATACTTTATCGTGTGTGTGTGATTTCACCAGCACCTTGAAACGCCCCCCAAAAATATTTTCAGGCTACGGCACTGAATCACAGTATTGATGTCTCTGTGTAAGAGTCTCACAACTCAATGCACACCGTCACGGCTTTAATGCTCTTCAACGCGGGATCAACCTGCGCCATGGTTACCAATAAGCAGCTTTAGAATTGCGTATCCGCAGGCTCCCGTACGGTTGGGAATTGCAACCGGAAGCTGGCGCTGCATCTTTCAGCACACGCCAGGAAATTTGCCGTGCCTCTCGGTATCCTGCGGCACCGCTATTCTAAGGCTGTCTATTCACGCCATCGGCATATCTGGAGGCTCTATTCATTTTTCAGTAAAAGGAAAGTATTCAAATATACAGTATATACTAGAGCTATGTACCGTGTTTTTCTCAGCGTTGTGAGCATGCGGGTTTAATGCGGGTTTAATATTAATTAAAAAAGAAAAAAAAACGGCTGCATTGTTTTACCTTTTTGTAACACACACCTTACAGGTAAGGCTGTCTGAATACGTGTACGATAAATGTAAATACTTATTTTTTAAAAAAGTATTTAATTCAACGTTTTTCGGATGATTATACGATAATTCGAACTGCTCGGTTAAAGAGGCACCACTCATCGGTGAGGAATGTAAAACATGAATGGAGGTAACACTTTTTACAAGACGGACGACTGACGCATCTTCAAAAATTAAATGTTTAATTACCTTTTCTTGTTTCTTAAGAACCGCTAAACTACATTTCTATGCGCAAAATCAATATAGGTTTAATTTGCAGATTCAGATATTTATGATTATCATGTTTCGCTGGCCTTTAAATAAAAAAACATGGAATATTTCTACGATGTTCCAATATTATAAATAGATGAATTAAGCAAAAAAGTTATTTGGATAATGTGTTCCACGCCATCCGCAGAAAATGCAAGTCCCTCATAAACCCGACAACGCACAAACGTTATTTCACGAACAAAGGTTGAATGAAACACGCGAATAAAAAATTTGTCGTTATTTTTTGTATTTCCACTATATACTTTATATTTCCTACACCTCAATCACGCAACTTTCCCTCTCCACGGTTCGTACTTCGTTCTAAATTTAAAAAAAAAGAAAAATACAAGCCACAATTTTCTAAGGCGCTAACTGGACTGTCATTCATCATTGTGGCCTCCTTATGGCGACAACACTGGTCGCAAACTAGTGCCCAGTTCAAAGTATGTGGCGCATTTATCTGTCACGTGGAAGCATATTTCTTTATCAAGTATGCACTGGGAAAACTAATTACTCCGTGACTTATGGCCCGGTCTCCACCCGGTTCGCGCAAATTGCTACCGTGACCCCGTCGGTCGACCCATCAGGGTCCCGAAAGCGGTTAGCGAGCGTCCAAGTCATCTTCAGGCCGGCGCAAATCTGTGCGACGCCCGGAACGAGAGTGTTAAGGGACTCGCTCTATGAAGCCTCATTACGCTTTCGTAGGAGGTTGACGACGAAGAATGGCAAGTGAGAGACGCCTGAGCGAGCAACTTATTTTAAGTATAGTGATGTCAACTAGAAATCCCTCTCTCTCTCTCTCTCTCTCTCTACGACTATAGTTACTTCTCCATTAATAGGCGCTGCAGAGGCGGAAATAAAAATATACGCAATTTAATTTATTTTTGTGTGTGAACGAAGCGGAACGAAATCAGGCATCGCATACCAGCGAGGAGTGCCTGGAAGATGGCTTTCTTTTAAGGGCCTCTTAAAGCGGAGAAGCTAGCTTTCAGTGGTGTCAGGGCCGCTTGGGTGTAATCTCCCACCCATTTCGTGGTGCGGCAGATGTGATTGGACATAAATTACAAGCTGGGGCCCAGTATTTTTAGGAGCAAACCGAAGCCTGACAATTGTACGAAACGCTTATGCTAACTTATTACGTCAAAACTGAAACTAGTAATACTTCATAAATTGGGGTCCAACAAACGCGAAGCTAAATGTCACCTTTTAAAAAGTATCACTTTATCGAAACCTAACTTGAGATCCGACTTATTGGCAAATCTTTTGGGTGTCTGAATTTTATTGTAAAGCCTTTTATTTTTTTATTTTATTTTTTCGCTGAACGAAGACAGTGGAAATATCAAATGTTCTGAATCTAGGCAATATGGTACTCATACCGTGATGCTTGGAGATAGGAACCTTTCCAGCACTTTAATTTTATTTCCACGTCATTCACAGGCGTACTTGTAAATATTATAACAAATAATTTCATGCCTTACTACAACAATAAAAGCTGTAATGTTTGTAGCGTTATAAGCTCCGATAATGTTGATGATGAAGACCCAATTATACAACGCCCAGATAAAAAAGAAATAAAAGAAATTGTAAAAACGAAGGCGAAACATTTTTTTTATTACATAGACTTGTAGCTCAAAAAGTTGCGAAGACAATAACATGAGTTCTACATGCCATTCGTTTCTGCTGCCCTTTGATGAACCATAGCAGCACAGAAGCTCACTGTCATTGACAACAACAATTTCTTTTTTCTTCTTTTCAGACACCTTCGCCAAGAACATAGGCGGATGAAGAAGCGTTAATGGACTACGATTCAGGTAAACAAAGTTTCATGACCTCACACTGCCGTTTTTAATTATTTCACGTTAAGTCTTAAAACCTCCACATAGCAAACTAAAAAAACAAAAAGAAAAAAAAATGAAAATTTGTATTTTATAATATTATCAAATTTAGCCATCTTTTAACGTTATATAAAAAGAAACGAGTTCGTACATTTGACGTTACATTTATACGCATATATTTTTATAATAGGCATCAGCGAGGGCCCAAATTTTGGTTAGAGGTATGAATCTGTAAATTATGTATCCGAAATAGAAAGAAAAATACAGTCACTTAAGGTGAAGCCAAGAAAATATAAAAACTTTAAAACATGCGATAATCCTAAGCTATAATGTCATGTAAGATGCTACTCACATTGACACTGAACGACATGTAAAATTATCACTTTCGTTTAGTTCCGTTGTGAAGACGGAACATAAGAATTTTAATACGCGCAAACACGTACTAATATATTCAGAGTGTTTCTTTTTGAGCTTAACGTATATCTTTAAAAACCGTGAAAGCTGCACTAATGTGGTTTGTGCATGTGCGTTTACGGCCAGGCAGACACGGTATAGGGGGCTAATCGTAACGACCAGTCGGCTAAGGGTTCGAATGTGTTAATTAACCTTTAAATTATTAAAAATAAAAATATGGTTCTAATCAGAAATTTGCTGAGCGTCATCAAAAAACACTCAATCAGTCAATATTAGAAAAAACTTGGAGCACGTGGGAACGACGATGGAGCGCTAGAGTTACCCTTCGTGCAGCAGGGCAAGGCTACGAGTGCGATAACACGCTGGTAGCCTTACAAGGTTAAAGACACTGCTAGTACATTAACTACACTTACCGAAATTTTAAAAAAGAAGTAAATATTTGAGCTAGCATTTGGAGCCAATTTCATTGCTGTAACTGTCTCTTATGGGGGTACATCAAATTAAAAAAACAAATTATTCATCAGGCTTGAATTTTTACCCCTTTTTTTTTGAGCCTGCTGTATTTATTTTTCTTACTTAAAAAGGATGGCGCGGTTACACGAACTACATACCACAATTGCCTAAAATGACAACAGCACAGTTGTCGTTCCTCAATTTTTGCGACTCTGTGCAACAACACTTTGCACACTGACGTCGAAATATATCCTCTCCTCCGTAAGCTTCACGTTTCTTAAAGCATGAGTGGTAATTAACTTCGTCAATATTTAAGGTCACTTAAAATAAAGATTACATTCAAAATTTAAAAAAGCTCTTGCGGAGATGAGCTTGCATCCTTTAGTTCATGATCTATACTGGGACAAGTCGGTACTTCTGATCTGTATTCCTTACAAAATGATGATCACTACACAGGCAGATATCACGGGCGTTTAAGATTCACGCAAGGTTTTCCTCGTAGAACCAAAGAAAATAATCATTTAAGGAAGCCTAGTTTGGCCTCGTACCCAGAGTGACCAGCAATTGGAGATGTGCAAAGCGAATACTAATCGAACGCAGGCAAGCGCATTTGGATGCCGCTCGCAGTACAGTCTGCATACGACGAATCGTTAAAACAGTTTGTACACTGGTTGTTTTCACCTGCGGTGTAACACAAATCATTTTTAAAGCCTCCAGACACAGGCAAAACGCTTGCCAGAAAAAAAGAAAGAAAAACTGTTTCTCCTTTAGCGTTCAGATCACGGCGGAACCGTTGCGATGTTATGGCTGAAATAGTATGCGTAGAGGCTTTTGTTGTATGTAAGATCAAAGGTGTAAGAACTTGTGTATCCAAGAGTTTTATTTGAACAGGTAATAGGTTTGATTTCAGAGTAAAACGACCCCTTTTTTAGTTTATTTCTGATAGAGCTCTAATTTATGCGTGGGGCCTTCCTCTTACTCATTTTGGTGTTTGATGTTCTGGTGTTGTTATCCTTAAGACATGTTTCTCCAATTTGAACAGAAGCAATGTTGCTCATATTGGAACTAAAATGTCAACCAAAAATGGGAAACAAATACTATTAATGAGCACGTATCCTGGCAAGAAGGATGCAAAATGAAATAGTGCTATCTTTAGCGCATGGCTTTTTCCTAAATTTGAGAAAGAATTCTGAGGACAAAACTGGTTTGCTAAGATTTGTGTCTAAACGTAGTTTTCGAAACAAAACAAAAAGAAACAAGAAGCAAATGTAACAGTGTCAGAAAAGCACATATTAAAACCAAAATGGCAGGGTTTAGGGCAGGCAAAGTAATCGTGAGCAAGGTATGGCAAGATTAGCCGTTGCGCTGCAGTGCCAAGATTATCAATCATCCTCGATTCTTTATGTTATGGAGATCAGACCTCGCTCCGCGTGAACCTGTAGAGGTGATTACGACACATCTCAAGCGACAGTCCCTTATACATATTTAGCAGCAGTTGAAGATCCTCATAGGATGCGATATCGACCGCTCCGCGTGTACTCAAAAGCAAAAAAAAAAATCATATTGTAAAGCACGAGACATTAAGGCTCTGTTGCTTCGAAAATTGGGGCTTTAGAGTTGACGTTGCCACCGATTATTTTCACTGAAAACCCCTGCGGTTGCCTTGTGCCGCAATTAGTGCGGTTGTGTCTAAAGGGATTAGTCGTTAACTCGTCAATACCGGGCGCAGGATGCTTACATTTGTTTTGAACAAAATTATAGAAGGATTATGTTTTCGCCTAATTTGAAATATAATGAAAATGAATATACCGTATCAAAGGAGTTTAATTATAATAAGCTTCGTTGAATATGCTATAAAGGCTTGGGCTTTATTACTTGTTCGTAACATTCTCAACAGAATATTAACGGTGACGGGAAGCCATGCATGTCTTATGTTACAGGTTTATGCATGTGCATTTACGATGGCAGGTCTTCTTCGGTGGTCTGAACATTGTTTCTAGAGGACTATCCTTTCTCTCTAGTTTTGCCTTTACTTTTGAGGCCCCCGACGTTTTCCGTCGATTCCTCTTTTCTGTGAGGGTCAATAAACTAGAATCAAAATCCCGCGTCTTAGAAGAAGAAGAAAATAGATGGTGCTGGGCAATGCCCTTGTCTACGTCTGACACTATAATAAAAATAAAAAAAACTTTTTTCACAGCAAAAACAAAAAAACAAGAAAAACACCATAGCTATAAGACGCAACTTTTTTTATTTTTTTTTTTGAGAGGAAAAAATCAATATTTGAAGTGGGTAGGGCAATCGGCAGACTTCGGAAGCCTTTTTTTCTTTTGTACGATCAATGCTGTAGGCCCCCGCGCTGCTTGCACCAGCGGCACCCTACTAACCCAGGTCGAATCGATTGTCTCAAAATTTATTTTCTAAGCTCTTGTAAAGAAACTTTCCCTGGAGATTGCTTTTTCTGAAGAATGCGAATATTGACGGGAATGACCCCCACCCTTCCCTGCAATAACTTGAAATAGAACGACGTCTGCCGTTACTGCGTTTAACTGATATTCACGTGAAAGGAAGTCGTTCTATACGTTTCTGGAGCTTGGCGAGGAAGGACACAAGACGTCAGCTTTCGGAATTAAAAAACAAACAGGAAACGCTGTAAGAATGTTATTTGGAAACGATGCTGGCTCTGTGAAAGTGCTATTTTATTTACGGGCTCTAAGAAGATGTTGTCGTGCATTCTTTACGCAAAAATATATATACAGGCACTTAAAAAGCGTATAGATGTCTCGCAGAAAATGCATTACCAAAGGGTTAGGGCAGCATCGCCCTAGGCGACGTTAAACAAATTCTTACACTCCAAAGCTCCACTGTAATAAGTTGCTACATGTGGTACGAAATATTAGCAGCACACATTATCGTTTCTTTTTTTTAGAAACGAAGCCCACAATTTGCAGTAAAACTGATTCAGTGGGGTTAATTACACTAAAAAATAACGCTTACAATAAATCGCGGTATAAATACGCAAAAAAACACCAAAAGAACTGCTCTATGAGAATTAAAATTAAAGAGCAATGGTAGCAACGATAAAAAAACTTCTGTGAAGGGGAACAAAGGGAACAAAGGACTAACACAAATCTCCAAACACAGTTAGGGGGTGTAGCACAAAATGGTCCCGGTCAGAATGGTTCCGGTCAAAATGGCCCCGGACGAAATGGTACCGGACAAAATGGTCCCGGACAAAAAGGTCCCAAGTTCCAACCCGGACAAAATGGTCCCAGGTGAATTTATCAATACTTTGAGCGCTCTTAATAGGAGAAAATGGTTTGGTACATTTATTTTGACACACTTTTAAGGATAACATCAACATTTTCATTATAATCATTTGAAAATTTTTTTAGATCCCTTCTATCTATACCATGTAGCTCTATTTCTTAGAGGTTCTTGATTTTTACCGATATATTCAACGTGTGTAATCAATATCTTTCTATCGCCCGAACCTGTTCTCAAATTAGCGCCATCAAGCTTCAAAACGATATTCGGAATGAAAATAATTATTATACACGTACTACAAGTTCTTGACGTGTTTTTTTTTAATGAACCTGTCGTACCTCCGCGTTCTATTTTTCACAAACAGCATCGCTCTGTCTGAACATTGTATATTAAAGAAATCAAGAATTGATTTCGCAATTATGAACGTATTTATTACATAGACCACTTAAAGGGGTACTCCGGCGATTTTTGAGCTACCTCAACTAACTATATTTTCTGACTCCCCGGCCTTTACCCTTTCCGGTATGCTATTTAGTATCGCGAAATTCATAATAGTTATTGCGAAATCGGCAAATGAAAATGGTGCAAAAACCAACATTCAAATATACCCGCACTTTTTCAGTGCCGTGACGTCAGTGGAAGGCAGGCTTGCCAGTCGAGCGAGCAGTCTAAAAAATAGAATATGCCAGTCATTTGTTCCGTGCTGGAGCGCGGGGGCTGGAGCGAGCTTCCAAAGCATCCATTTGACACCATGAAACTGCTTCGAATCAGTTGGGAACAAATTCTACAGTCCAAAGAGTGAACCCCTGCACTTCCACTGACGTCACTTTTTCGTTGCTGCCAGTAGAGACTTTCTGTTTGAAAAACACGGTGAGGACCAAAATTGTAAATTCAATAACTTGTGAAAAAAAATTATTTTGACCTAATATTTGGGATTCTATTTTGGCGATGTTGTTTGGCAAGTTTAGCAAAATTTCAAGCAAATCGGGGACCATGAAGAACTCACCGGAGTACTCCTTTAAGAGACAAGAAGTGGACGCTGCTGAAGCGAAGGCCTAATACGAAAATGTATTCATATGACCCACACCCCTCAGAAAGTCGTTCAAGGGACGGAGCCCTTGCACGTACTGTGTGCACAGAGTTACAAGCCGCTGCTAATATCAATCAAGAGTAGAACATACAAAAAACCTGCAAACAGCAAATAAATAATGCCACGCTGGGACCATTTTGTCCGGATTGGCAGTTGGGACCATTCTGTCCGGGACCATTTTGTCCGGGACCATTTTGTCCGGGGCCATTTTGTCCTGACCATTTTGACCGGGACCATTTTGACCAGATCCCCAGTTAGGGGACTGGTGGGAGACTTCGAAAAATCTGTCTGTTCCTGTTACTGAACCAGGGACCTATCGTTATTGTTGTCCAGCTCGCTTGCACGTTTGCATTAATTACATCATCATGACAACGGTAGCAGTTTCAAAGCCAAATCTCACCTCTGTAAAACCCACGTAAAAAGAAAATAAACTTGCTTTTCTGAAACAGAAATACGTGAAATATCTCCTTACTTACCTTGCAGTTCCTGAAGTGCAGTGTTTCACACCCTTCGCCGTTTTCAAAACAAGACAAGGATCCGGTTTTTAATTTTTTTTTTACTTTGCTTGAAATATGCGATTTAGTTTTTACGGAAAGTGCAAAGTGAAGAGATCGAACGCTGTCAAAACGGGTTAGAAGCCACTGCGATGCGGACAAGTATTTTGTTTCCTAAAAGTAGTTACAGCCATAAAAAAAAGAAGAAAAGTGAGAGAAACCAGATGATGCGAAAGGGCAGCCTTACATAAACTAAGTTTGACATATTTCAACTAAGATCATTTGTGGCAGCAAATGATGCTGCCATAAAATATATATGCAAAATATACACGAAAAGCGAAGAGTGCGAACACAATTTTGGCCCAACTGTATTTGAAGAAAGTTATTCAAAGCACAATGAAAAACGTGATAAGCATCTGAATGCATGTCTTCTGCGTCAAAAATAATTGTAATCAGTTGCGGCTTCGTAGCTTTCTGTGACCATGTCATACTAGAGACGACTATATACATAGCATAACACTGTTAGCGCAAAGAAGCGATCACCTTATTCTTTATGAATCAAAAGGTTGTTATTAAAGTGATTATTCTGGTGGAGCGTGCTCGTTTCTAACACTAACTTAAGCTGTAAATATTTGCGCAAGTCAATACTCTTCTGAGGTAATGTCAGAAAAAAGCGGCTATCACATGGTTGTGCTAGCACTGTTGCGCAGCGTATACAATAGTTAAGGCAGATTAGAGAGAGGCTTAGTTAAAACGCAAGAAACAAATAGAACTCTAAAAAAGTGCGTCATAAACAACGTTATACACGCAAGAATTGTTAAGGTAAAACTTATTGCGTAGTCGGAACCTCGAACAGCCGTCCGTGTTGGTTGTTTCTGTTGATGCAGGTATTCCTGGCTCAGCGGTGACCATAAGGTAAAACACGTGTCCCCCAGTGGTCGCGCTCAATGCTGACTGAGTTAGATATTTATCTAATCTACGGTGGCGTCTTAATTGATGGAAAATTAATCTTGATTTTTGAAAATCGCAAATTGCCGTTTAGGTTATAGGGACATCCACGATGTGTTGTCTTCTCAAACAGTGTTAATATTGATCTATCTAAATATTGATCTACCCTAAGCGTCTAGGGGCGTTGTAGAGGAGTGTGGGTATAATAAATATAAATTAATTATCACAAACCAAATATGATTACTGGGATACAGTTTATCGCCAACTAACGTATTTATGAAATTCAAATAAAAAAGTCGCTTTTTTGCCGGGCTAGCGTGGGAAAAGCAGTGAAAAGACACAATGTGACATGTTAGTGGGGATTTGGTGTGAAGGGTCAACAGAAGTAGACGGTTGAAGATTAGCGTGTGCAACGACGCACGAGGCCCTTGAAGGGAAATCTGAAGCCGCCACGAAAGTGCAGTTTTACCTGTATAGTGTCGTCCGCTCGGTTGAGGACCCGGGAGCACGCTTCGAAGGCTCCGTGCGCACGGCTGACCTCGCAGCCCTGTGTCGTGCGCAGTAAGCGCGTGAGCCTTCTGTTGCTGTTTTAGTTGTGGATGTCATCTTCTGTGGCAATGGGAATGCGACATTCTCAGAGCCTGCTTCAGTGTGAGACGCAAAAGACAGAGCCTGCGGAAAACGGAACAATTTGAACACGGCAGCACCGTAGAGAGCATAGCAAGCCTTACACAGAGTTTACTACTGCTCGGTCGTCGGTCTTGTGAATTATGCGCCGCGTTTGCAACACGAGCCTGCGAGGAGGTGGCAAAAGAATAGGTCTTCTGCGAGCCTCTCCGCCTTTCCGCCTGCTTTCCTACTAGACATGTGATTACACAGCGCATGCCCTCTAGCGACCAATCTCAGCAGGAGGCCACGTTGGTGGGAGGCTTTCGCTATTTCATTGTAAACGCTCCCCATTGGTTTGTGATGAAACCTCTGTACACTCTAAACTTTCTAGAGCACCGAGCAGAACCCTGGCGCCAGCTCGCGGCAAAAGAGAACAAAACATTCGAACTATCGCAACCCGTTACGCGCAAAGAGAGCAGCGTCTTCTGTAGTGTAGGCTTTTCTTTCTCTGCTTTTCTGTCGCTCTCTATCTCTTGTGCCCTTTCTCTGGAAAAGCCTGGAGCACGCTCGTTTGACGGAGCAGAGCGCCGCTGTGTCTGAACACGTGACGTTTCACTCCCTCCGGGAGTGACACGGAAGCACTCGAGTAAAGTGTTCGGCTGGCACTAGAGTCCAATCAATAAGGAGACGTGCGCTGTGTCAGCGATCACCTGGCAGTCAACCTGTCGACTTCCGTTGCATGGCGCCCAACCGGATATGTTTAGGTGCCAGCCATATGGCACATTCTGTGTTAAAACAATTAGTATAAACATGTTGGTAAGGGGTGCTGGAAGGTAATGCCTATTCTGGGAGGTGTTGAGGCTAAACAAGGATAGTTTAATGTTTCAAGATGGCATAATGGCCCTTGTCTGTGGTCAATGAGCACTGTTATATATAGAGGCTGTGCTAGCAATCATTGCTTAAGCAATGTAGCAATATGTTCTTTCAATCAAGCAGAGGTGAGAGACATATTTGCGTCTGTAATATTAAGAAAGTGATGAACGGGTGTTTATTGATTGACTGAAGGTGTCGTTGTAACTACAAAGAATAAATTGCAAGGGTCAATTTTAGAAAATTATAAAATTACATTTTATAAAAAAGTAACTTCGATTATTTGAGAACTAAATAATTTCCCTCAAGGTAACCGATCCTACTATAACCTCTGTAGTTGAATTTCAACAACATTATTATATAATATAAATATTGTGGAGGAAACCAGCTCTTCAGTGATCAAACTCCATTTCGGGAAAGTCTTAGCATGGTCTGTTTAAAGAGTAAAAAACGTTTGGCATATGACAAAATAGTTCAAATTCATGTCGCATTACACAAAAGCGAATAGTGCTGCACAAAGTTTTTCTACCAAGACTCAGAACTTTAAAGACTGTTACTTACGTTCTCACCGTACACTCATCGCAACAGCTTGTCCCTGATTTTGACCACCGGTGTAAATGTTAAACTTTCTTACGTGCTACAGAACAAAATGGAATATCTAAGGCAAGGATGATGATTTTTTCGCAATGAATGCCGCTTTGTTAGAAATTCCGATATTTATCTAAAAAAGACACTAGCTTAAAAATATTTAATCTACTTTGAATTTAGGTCAGTTTTTGAAAACACCGCGGAACCGCCGCTCATTAGCCCGATGTTTTACTTCGGGATATTTTGAATGACAAAATGGCTGACGTTTTTGATCTATCAAGATAAGCAGTTATAATGCGTGTTTTTATACCAAGGCTACGTGCCGTAGTGTTCTGAATGTCTTTGCGGATAAAAACCAAATTGAGTTCAAATATGCTGGGATGATTAAGTTCAGAAAAATGCACGGGAAATAAAAATATACTTATGTTTTGGGGTTTTTTTTTCTTGGGGAGGATGTCCCGCTCATTAACGATACAAGCAGGAATATAGCTTTAACGTTGGCTGACACTTTAAGCCCAACAGGAGGTTACTTTCTAAGTTCTTCCTTCCTAGCATCCACCGCCTTCTCTACTTGTTTGAGATGACCGCTAAGGCTTGTGGGCAACTGGTTGCCTAGCAAGCAATGCTATATAGTCACTTACAAAAATATAGGGAACCTTAAAAAATCCCACCCTTGTACTACAAACTCGAGTTCAGTACGCGTTTCGCCTTATGCCGGCTCTTCAATTAACTTATGAGGACGTCGACTCTGCGATAAAGGAACTAGCTCCAAATATTTTGTGGGGAAGATGGAATTCCTCTATTCCTAGTTAAGGGTGCTGCGACTTTTTGGTTTCAGTGCAATAACATTATTTTAACGTATCTCTAAAAAACAGTACTTTTCCTTTGGCATGGAAGAATGCTTTGATTATGTCTGTACATATGACTGGACGCACCATGAATGTTGACAATTACTGTTCTATTTCTTTGCTTCCTGCCTTTCTTAAAGTCTGAAATTTTTTTCAAGCATCTAATTTTTTATTTAAAGCCTACGCTCAATCCGAACCAGCATGCATTTTGTCGTGGTCGCTCAGTAAAACTAATCTTGTAACTTTAAAAGAATTCGCAAAGCCAGTAATTGACTCCAGTAAACAAGTCGACGTAATAAATTTTCATAGTTTTAAAGCGTTCGACCTTCTGGATCGCAGTCTATTGTTAATTAATTTATCTAAGCTTGCTCTGGCCTCTGGCTTTCTTGGCCGGTTTGGAAGCTATCTATGTTGTCGTTCGAGCAGTGTATCTTAATTACCATTGGCGAATATCGTTCCCTTACGCTTTAAAATCCGGACTGCCCCAGATGTTGAACCGTGGACCGCTACTTTCCAACAACATCATGAATGACCTTGGCAGCTCAGAAGTGCTTAAAAAAATCCGTATTGTTTGCACGTAAACGAACTGTAGGCCTGCCGTTTGATGTTGATGCTCTTAAATATTTGGTGTAAGAATAATAGGTTGTCTTCGAATCCCGTAGAAACTAAGCTGCTGTCGCTTTCGCGCAACGCTGCAATTACTGTTCATCCCAATCAATGACACAGCCCTGATGTAGCAAGGTCTTTGGTTGTTGCGCGATCTTAGAGTGTTGATTGATTCTCGCCTGTTTGTCACTGCTGACGTTGAAAAAAATCATCAATGATTCCCTACGTTTGTTGGGCGAAATCGCTCGCATAATGCGACAATTCAATAGGTATTCTTGTCGTATTCTTGAGCTTTTTCGCTCGTTAGTTTTGTAAAGGATGGAAGTTTCTTCAACCGTTTGGAATTCCAAAAGTGTAAATCAAACGCTGAACCTGGAAAATGTCCAGCGACGCTCTGTCAGGCTTGATTTGTGATTGCCATATCGGACCTTAATTTTATTATGATAATTCGCGTCTTTTGGAAACATTTAGACTCTCGCCTCTTTGCGTAAGGCGGTTAGCTCGGGATATGGGTTTGTCTTCGCAAATCGACTAATGCTGCAATTGAAACATGTTTCCACTTAGCAATGTTTTGATTTAAATATTTCTCAGCGTCAATCCGGTTTAGGGAATTTATCCTTGTAATGTGCAGTGCGGCACTCCTTTCTCTAGAATTCAGCACGCGTATAATAGCTCCGACAATACATACCCTGACTCCTATGCTTCTTTTAAATGCTAAAAATAGTTTTCTTACTCATGTGTGCAAACTAGGATGTGACAATGTTGGCATGATTACTGGACTTGGGTCAGTGAATCCCTATTCAGACCTAGCAGCTGGTTTGCTATCAGGCCATAAAAACATGATTGATTGTTAAAAAAAAGGTGAAAACGGCAAGGAAGCGAATCAATTGTCCCACCTCCAGCGCGAGCTGACTATATTTGTCAATGCTTGGGCGCCTCGTGCACCTCATGTGCGCGCGCGCAGCTAAAGCACGGCCGAAGGCGCAAAGCACGTGCTGGTGGCCGGGCATTCGAAAGACAGGTTCTGCCGTAATCACTGTTTAAGCAACTATAGGTATTGTTCTGCTGTATATAATCAATGTTTTTACAATATTCATTTCTGAACTCTCGCTTTGTCTTTCTGCTCTCCTTCTCATCCTCTCTCTCTCTCTCTCTCTCTTTATCTTTCTCTCTCTCTCTTTAATGAAAAAAATAATCTATGTAGTTTATATATAGTAGATAGATATGTCATTAAATCATGTGTAAAGATAGGTTCACATACTAAAATTTAACATTGCAAACTTTGAAACGTGTCTTTCATGTACTGGAGTAAAAATTTCAAGTAGAGATTTCTTTCACTTATCTCTCGCTTGATTCATTGGACATCTCTAGAGAAAAAATTGTTGTATAAAAATATTTATGTCAAATTCTGTCGGTAATGCTTGATTAATTTTTTCCCTATAATAGTTGCTTTTGGGGCTGCGAGAAAAATGTCAAACTAAACCTGAAAAAGAAAAAATGTTTACAACAATCAATTTTCGTATATATCTGCAATTGGGAGCATTTCGGTGTTATAATGAATACTATTAAATTAACCGAGAATATATTAGGTGCGTGGTTTTTTAAATGATAAAAAAATCACATTCTAAATTATTTAATGCAGAAATTTTGTACTGCATTTAATTTTATGGGTTATGTTACCAAAGCATTTAAGTTGTGCTTGAATGAATAAATAAAGTTTGACTAACGCTAGGAAGAACACCACACATAGTTGTAATTATTACGTTTCTAATTATTATACTATTTTAATGCCACTTAGCTCGTATTCTGCAAATGTCAGAACACAAATTAAAAAGATTATTAAAGAATATTTTATAATTTATTTTAAAATTGAGAAAGGCATAATTTTTGGACTCGACTTATTTTGTGCACGTATTGTGCGGCTAAGTTTACATTGTTTTAACCTTCTAAACAGGCTGACAAATTAAGGTCGCCACATCTACTCCCTTCACTTTGGTAATGTACGAGAAAGCGATCAAATTTTGGTCCCTTCCGAGAACTAGAACTGAAATGAAAGCGCCTAATCTACATTAAAACGTGAATCCCGAAACGATTTTAGAAACGATAATGGTAGGCACATGTCTCTAATGACCAGGTAGATGCTACTGTACACTTTGTAATCAAATAATGTAATGACGCCGCATGTTCTCCCATCATTATACCGTTCTTCTGACCAGCCCTTAACATTATTACTCGTTCGAGACTTCATTCGTCATAGCATGACATACCAATGTGAAGAGAAGTTGGGTTTCATTTTTGCTTTTAATGGGCGTACGGGCCCGACGTATGAAACTTATAATTTAGAAAATAACTAAGTTCAGCTATATGTTCTGAGAGAAATTTGTACGTTTTATTTTCTCGCTCATATGAACACACCCTGAACTTAATCGGTGATAGAAATTGCTACCATTAAACCTGCTTTTCTAGTTCTGCATTTGTTAGCCATTTTCCATCCGTGAAAAGTATTGTTGTCTCCGTCTGTTTTCTGTATTGTTCCCCATCTCAGGGTCTACAAGATGTCGATTCATTACCATCTCGCGTACACTTTATCACTGCCTATATATATGCTTCCGTATAACAACAGTTTGGACACTATAAACACATAAAAGACGCTCATTAAAGTATTCATCAGTGCGAATGTGAAGTGATGTGTATTTGAAGGGTAATTAGCACCCAAATTTGCATTTCTGAAAGATGTCCTGTAGACATACATATATCGATTAAAGCCGTGTTGAGATACCTGAAAAATATTTCGAAAAATTACAAAAATAAATTGGAAGTGCAGTAAACGCATATTTTCATAGGACAGTAAAATATTGGTTTCGCGGCTGAGTGTTCAGCTTGGGTGAGAAAAGCCTTCTCGCACAGAACATAAATTAATATTTTCCTATCAAGCCTGTGTATGTTAGATTGCAGTACTAGGAATACAGTAGCAAAACTACTATGTATTATTAATGTGGATGGTTGAGTGTGTTGGTGTCTATAGCACGATAACAAGAAAGGGACATGAAAGACCATACAGTAGACGCAGCTTTTAGTCTTGCAACAAAACGTTTTGTTGCAAATAGAAAGCCTGTACTGTTCGTATTCTCTTCCATGTCTATCTTCGCTTTCCGAAATATTAATATTTTAATATTTGTTATAATCCCTTATATTTATGTAAATAATAAAAATAGCGAAAACTTTGCTTAGCCACCTCGCGGTCTTCTTTTCTGCTACGAATTCCGCTACTTGAAATTATTCTCTGCAACAAGCGACATGGTATTTTTATACAGTGGAATTGACTATTTTCCTCTTCCAAAAATATTATTCAGATGTACAAATGTTTGTCTTTTGCTCTGGCACTCCCATAAAATTGTAAAATGTATACATTAAAACAAATCATGTGTATAGTGAGAGATTACAAATAATGTCATTTTTACGGATGCGCTCTTTTGTAGCGTGTCACACAAACCTAATACAATGTAAAAATAATCAAGAAGAGAATAACCTGCATATATCATGGGAGGCGCATTTTATATTTTGCTAAACAATTTTGATGTCGATGTTACTATCATTAAACCGCGCATCCTCACGGCGCAGCGGTAACAATTTATTTGCGTTAAAAACCATTACATATGTTCTGCAAGCTCAAACAATGTTCCAATCAAGACTGAAAGTATTTATTTTACAAGAGTTGAAGATCTGGTTGCCTACCAGTTTTCGGGTCCATGTGATGCGAAGGTTTGTTCGTTTCTGTTATTATTTTCATAGAATACGATTCGTCATTAGCACTAAATCACTTCAACCCCTGCCGTCTTAAGAGTGGGAAGAAGATATTGTGATCTCAGACCAACAATAATCACTAACAGTTAGGGACTGTTTTACGGAGTGTTGTAAACGTTAACCGAAAAAAGTAACGAAATACGTTACTCGTACCTCGCCAAATGAAGGATTGTGCTACCGATCTATGTTACCTCAAAGTAAAAGAAACGCCTTACCGTTACCCATAAAATATAACGCACGTCACTTTTGCGTTGCTTTTAATTTATAAATTGACAATATCGGCGTTGTTGTTCTTGTATGTGTTTTTTTGCGGCAGCGTTTTTTGCACAGTGACAAAGAGCGTGGACATTTAGGTTTTTCTAAAGTGGGACGTTTGCGTTGGGAAAAGACGACAAAATTGCGAAGGTATGTGGAATGAGTGCAATAATTAATGACATTCAGCACATAATTTGTTTCAGCTAAAGTCCAGGCGCCGCTAGCCGACGCTACGAGCTGATGGGACCAATCAAGCAGCGTCCAAAGTGCGAGATATTTTACCTTTATTGTATGTGATCGGTTCAACGATGATAGAGCACGTACAGAAGCGTAACGAACACCATGATGATGCGCTTTCGATGCTGTCTGATTGGTCCCATCAGATCGTAGCGTCGGCTGCCTCTGGACTATAAAGTGCCGACGACCGGACTCGAGATTCTGCGAGGCAGAAGATCGCCCTCACCATGAGGGAGGAGAAAACGGGCAACGGTGGAGAGGGTAGAAGGGGAGAGAGAGGAAGCGAGGGAAAAGCTGGAAAGCGCGAACTGGTCGTCGGTCTTTAAGGTGAAACGAGGTACATAAACACGAAAACAAATTGACGTGTGTTTTTTTTCGGTTTTGGCAGGATGTAACGAGTAACGTAACTACGTTACCCGTCACATGAAATAAGTAACCTAAGAACGTTACCTGTTATTATTTTGAAAAATTAACGAGTACGTTATACGTTACTGAAAAAGTAACGCGCTACCGGTAAAGAAGTTACTTGTAAAGCGTTACCGCCAATATTTGTTATACGTGACCACACGTCTCCCCTACACTACATTGCCGCACCGCGAAAATTTAACACCCTTGGAACAGATCGCGAAGCCCCAGAAGCAGTTGCAGCTAGCAATGCCCTCCTGCGTATTAGGCCACATTGTGTAGGTATATCACCTTTTTGTTCATTCGGATGCAAGACGCTCGACGTAAAATTTTCCGGTGAACTGTCTGAAGACTAAATTAGTGTGATTTTCGTATTTCTTTAAGCTTAAAGGGTAACTGAAAAAAAAAGTGCATTTTTAAACAGCCTAATTGGGACAAGCATGTCACAAAACAATTTTTCCGCCAAAAACAAAAATGTTTACAACATTATTTATTGCGCGATACTTATTTTGTTTGCGGCTATTTCGTCTGTTTTAAATCGTGTGCCACAAAGTTGGTATTATACGCCACGTAGTGGCTGCTATACGTCACGGAGTGACGTATAACAGCCGCTCCGCGCGCGTCGAAAGAGCGGGAGTTTCAAATGTGAAGTTGTCACTCCGATTAAATTACGTCCTGTGGCGTAAATATTGCTAAAAAAATTGTTTTTTCGCGGAAGATTTGTTTTGTGATATGCTTGTCCCATATAGACTGTTTTAAAGAAACAATTTTTTTTCTTCGCAGTTACCCTTTAAGGGCGACAAGCAGCCGTCAAAGAGGAAACTCTTGTTATATTTCTCCTTTCCAATCGAGAAGGAGGGAGACCCTATTCCTTTCTGCGGGGACTAGCTCAGAGACCCACTCCTGTGGGGAAAGGAGGAGAGAAGAATGCGAGAGGGAATCGAGGAAACGAAATTGGGAACCGTTTTTTTTTCCCGGCAGAAGATGATGCCGTAGGTTGGCCTTTAATAGTTTTTTTTAGTTATATTACATTATTTTTCTCGTTTCAGGTGAGAAAGCACTGTACTTACCATACGAATAATTGTTCTCCGGGAAATGTAACGGAATGGCAGTTCCATTATATTAGTGATACAGCTTTAAAAGTAGCTTAAGAGGTTCCTAAAAAAACGAGATAGGGGTTCAATTCTACCGTATTTTTGTCCTGTGAGTCTTAAACATCACGAGCATTTGACACCAACGTATCGATGGACGCGAGAAAAACCGAAAAACCAAACGCTGGCTGCGACGTCATGCCCGGACGTTTCAACTGCCTTGCGCGTGCTCCTTGTGAGGGAACGCGTGCTGCGTTTTTGACTGTTCCGGCAAAGCTTACGGAAGGCGCGTAAGTGTTCAGATAATGTTTAATAAGTCCCGATTCCCGCCTTCCAAAGATCGCGCCGGAAAGGAGAATTTCAGCGCTATTTCGAAAGCGCTGTTGTGGCTATCTGGAGCGACAATATGAAATGTAATTTAAAACGTACAGCGAAACAGACGGGACGGAAGAAAGGAGACAAACAACCGCAGCGGTTGTTTGTCTTTTTTCTTCCGTCCCGTCTGTTTCGCTGTACGTTTTAAATAATCATTGCCTTACAAACACGCCCAAGCTTCCACTCTGAAATGTAATGTCGACGTTCGTGTTCCTGTGGGTCAAATGAAGATGATGTAAGCGTTTTTTTCTTAACTACAGAACAACTTCAGTTTCCCTTTAAATGTTGTTTACTACTGAACTAAACTTCTCATAAATATATTCTGCATACCCGTGCAGTATGCAAACCCAAAAACATGTGACCCAAAAAGGTACTGTGACCTATTTTATTGAGAGACAGTCACGCAAATAAAAAAGTGCTTAGAGAAATAGAAATATCGTTGGCGACTCTGTAATCAATGAATCAAGACTAGGAGGAATAATATTAAGGGACGTATGGCTCCGGCGACATTATACGATACCAGGGCTAAAGAAACACTGCTTATACTAAACTGCGCTTTGCATGCGCTATGTTGAGATGCTAAGCACACGCCTAGTTTTCTCGGGTACTAAATCGATTATCAATATTTGAAGCAATCTCCCCCAACACCAGAGTCCGGTACATTCTATCTTGCGTTTCCCACCCAGGCAACATCAAAACGAAAAAGTGACTGACCAAATTCCTAACTTACTGGGCTGAGCGAAAAAAAAAAGGCAAAACAACATCCCAATATTTTGCAGTCACTGTAAAATGAAAAAAAAAATAGTCTATAGAAGGAATAATTTTTTACTTTCCTTTTTCCTTCGTAAGACTGACAAAGAGATTCGTTCGTTTTTGTTTTATTTTTTTGTGTAAAAGAAGACTTGCGCTTTTAAATTGGAGACACATACATTATTAATTTGTTAAACTTGGTTTCAGGCCGCTTCCAATTTTGGTTGCATAAATTATCTATGTGCCTGTAAGAGGCAGCACACAGAAGCATGAACCGCGATTCGATGGAATTTATTAGTCCCGTGTGTCTCTCAGCTCTGGTCGCTCCGCTCACGTTCCAGCGGAGCCATATGTTTTACTAACCGTACCGTCTATTTTCACCGAAAAGCAGGACACACGTCGAGCGTCTGCATATTGTTTAGGCGTACTTTTTTTTTTCTCATTCCCCTTTGGAGCAAGTGGCACGACTTGTGCTGATTGTAGTTGTAGCCACCTCTTGTTTAGAAGTTACCCTGACTTAGCGGCCCTTTCCTCCCTCAGAGAAATTGACCTTTGTAAACACTGAATTTTAGCACCTGGGTAAGAATGTGCCACAACTATACCTTGTTACCACAAGCTATGCACAGTTCTGGAAATGGTGACTACTATACTCGTTTCAATATCTCGTAGCATTCGTGGGTTTTAATCAGTCAGACTTATGTTGCTTTCGTTTTGTAACACGTCGTGCAACGTTCTTGGGTTCCTACAACAAAGAGGTAATGTTCTAATCGCGAGGGCAATATTATTTTGCTATATTGCCTTATCAATCATTTAATGGCAGACCTTATCTCAAGGCATTTTTTGCGCCACCTGAGATTTTAAGGGTTCGCAATTTTTCTAAACAAGTTGTTGGGCACGCCTTATGGCTAGCTGGGCCATGCCACTAGATAGAGCGTGGTAGACTCTTACCTTCAAGTTCTTCCTAAATTGTTGCAACCTATGGCTCCAAACAGCGAACTATCGCCACTTCAAATCTTCACAAAGAACCCACGTAATTACGAAAACATCTGAGAACGTTTTTACTCGGAAGTTGTGAATTTTGTTTTGTTTTTTAGCCACCATATAAAAAGACAAAAAAGTTGCCGTGATTATCTAGTGCCTTCCTAAATGAGCAAGGACATCCATCCTAACAGAGACCTGACAGCCTGCAGTGCATTGGCACTGCAGGGATGAGAAGTAGAATCTGGACTTTTTTAAACTATAGTTCTGACATCTGCTGCACATGTCGTACTCGTGTTTGGTATCAACAGTGATTCTGGATCACGACTGATTCTTTGGAGCTTTATTCCATCTTATTTTTTTCTAATTCCATTTCATTTTACAGCGATAGCTGCTATGGGCTCTACCCACCACTGGAAATGACGTCCGTTGTTGCAGTAGCTTATGTCGTTGGTGCTGTCGTTGGCGATGTAGGGCGTCCATTGCGTGGGTCCACAGCGTGCAAGGCGGAGACGTTACCACTGAGCAACGCCACAGCGTTAACAACCCGCTCTATATGTTTGGTTTTTATTGAACCCGATGTCCACTGCAAGCGCTCTCTGAAAACAAAGAAATTAGTTGGTGCATACGTGTGCTGTGCTGCATAAATTTCCGTGGAACTACGTTTGGGTGGGGGGCACAAGAAATGAGAGGGGGTTGATTTAAGACAGCCCGTGCCTTGTTCACGCGTCCCATATCTGTTGTTTGAGGCAGCAAACGGACTCGTGCCGTATGACGATGGCGGGTGCGCAAGAAATGAATGCCCGTAGCTAGGAGTCCCGTAGAAGCAATTTTGTAGCCCCCGCGCCGTCTTCTTCGAGTCGCTTACGTGGAATTGCGTGCGAAGTAAGTCGACGGAGAAAAGCTGGGCGCGCTTTTGGGCCATTTGAAACACATAATACGAGGATGTTTTTTTGTTTTGTTTTGTTTTTAGTCGATCAAAGGAGCTGACGACGCCTGCGTGGCGCCGCGATAGCATCTTCGCCGCTTCATTGGTGTATCGCGGTGCGAGGAGTGCGTCGTCACGCGTGAAAGCTCGCAGGTTCTCTCGTTCACTTGCCTCCGCGTTCAAAATAACTTGACATTTATTTTGACGGGGGTGACCGGTAACTTCCAGGACAAAGTTTTCTGGACACCAACTTCCCAACTTTCGCACTTTTTACAAACTTATTTCGGCGTGTGTGACGTCACTTCTGTGGCCAAGCTTTCGTGACATTGACTTCCCAACTTTGCACCTCCTTCCAAGTGCGGAGAAAGACACAGTTCAACGTAAAAATAGCAGATAACACAATTCCGTTGTAGCACCGTCAATGCCAAGAGCTCGTGCCGGAAGAAGCGCTTTCACGCGCTGCAGAAAAAGAAAAAAAAAGCGTTCGGAACAAATATGGTGAGATTTCTACTTTGTTCCTAACACTTTTGTTCACATATCCTGCAGTGAGTGAACGCGACGCCGATGTCCAACGTCTTTTTCGTGACGTGTCGCGGCAATCGCTATGACTGTACTGTAGATTAACACAAAATTGCTAAATTGTTTTCCAGTTTTATTTAGACGTATAATGCACGGATTGAGCAAACAACATAGGGTTGAGATTACAGGACATCAACTCTAAAATAGTAAACATCACCATTTGTGTCCTGTACTGTATAACCTGGTTTTAACTACCAGCTACACGCTGCAAACATTTCAAACGAAACAATTAACATAAATAGCGTTTGGTTCTGATTTTTTTCCGCCCAAAGAAGAACGGACTTCTGCCATAAATCGCGCAAATGAGCAAGAAGATATTAAGTACCTTCGCTCTTAAACGGCCATAAAAGAGTACGGGTTTCATTAAACTGACTGGCCGAGCAGGAAAATGTAAGCGAAGTTGATCACTGATCGTCACCAAATGACCTATATGAAACCTCGAGGGATCCCAGCCCTCGATACAAATGCGCCATTTTGGTTCATTAAAATGGTACGTGACTCTACGAACCGCGGACTGAAGCGATACTTTAGGACGTGCGTAACGAGCTTTTCAGCCTCATTCTTTTCGTCACTCTCCAAATAGACAGCGGCCAGATTAAATTGGTCAAACTTCAGGAGCTCCCCCACCCCTCCTATTTCCGTCCAGAGAATGAAACTTGGCTTGACGTGCTTCACGGGGGCTTTAGGGACCATAATCGTACAACGACGGTGACTCTAGGCATTCGAATTTTCTTATCTATTCTATCATGAATTGATAGGCTTTCATTTTTTCTTCGAAGATTTTATAATTTTGTATGTTTATCTGAGAGCATACTTTAAAACTATGATGAGCCGCCGATGCTAAATTTTGTATCCTACCTAGTTATCCTAGGAAAGCAAAAAAAGAGGAAAGCATTATCCAATGGCTGATCGAAGTGCAGAAGGTTGTAAAGGAATGTGTACTCGGTACAGCATTTTTGTTGTATTTCTTGTGCGCCTTCGCGAGTCTTACGCCTTTTGGAGAGCGCTAATGAGAATTTATGGGACCGGTTAATTGGAAGGCACGTCGGGCTGTAATCATTAATATTAATGGCATACGGAGGCTTTACCAGAGGCTAAGCATGCCATTGCATTGTTTGTTAATGATATATTTGTAGTGACTTTTTACTCAAACTTTCTTATTGGCCTGCGTTCAGGTCTCAGTAAGAAGAACAACTAAAGAACAACCTTGTTTCTTTCATAATTCCTACGCCATGTACTGTCACATTGCATTTAGACATTTGGTGACAATTTGTCTTCTCAAACATTTGCCTGAGTTGTCTTTATAATGCCCAAATTGAAAACGGCATTTTCCACAAAATAGTTAGAACTGTTATTCACGCAGTAAATTAACTGTATTCTTATTCCCGCGGTAAAGAGTAAAAAGGCACCTTCAGTCTAAGATACTGTATTTTATACCGCGTGCAACCGGAAATGTGGGCCCTGCTCAAGGCGTTCTGTCAATAAAAAATATTTCATCAACCGGTCCTAATATTAAGCCTCTTGGATCATGGAATTGGTGAATTAACACCCATTTCCACTTAACTTTAAATTTTAGTGTATTATTATTTTTTCGTGACGTTTTTGGGTTTTTAACACCAACCCAAAGGAATCTTCGTGTATTTTAGTCTCCATTGTTTTTATTGCCTCCCTAAAACTGTGCCCAAAATACAAAAGAATTCATTCTGAGAAGATTATGTTTGGTCACTTACTTGCGAAACGCGCTGGTAGCCAATCGCTGCAGGCAAGAGGAGAATCCTAGCGAATGACGATAAGACCTGAAAATACGATGTCCGTAGAAACAGTAAGCACGACCTCCCACCCTTTGATTTCGCCTTTGCACAACACCACAGTTTCCAGATACATTACGCTCTGAAGTACCTGGAAGAGCTGATCTCTGTCATCTATACGGAATGCGTTCGGACAATGGCTTGACCAACAATATGTTTAGACCTAAACAGGTAATCTGCGCTGTGGCACTTGGCATGGCGAAGCGTCGTGTTCAATGCAACAGCGGTAAAGTAGACGCTTCAGATTTCGGTATCTGAGCTCCTTAATTTTCTCCGACAGTTCGGTTGTTCGGGTTGTTCGCAGTGATTGGCCTCATGCGTACGAAAGTGAAACCGCACGCTTCTTTGTTCTTCTTTCAGTCTGTAGAAGAACATTAACACATTTGTTTAACGTTTACAGGGTGCACTGCATATGTTGCCACAAGTAGCCATCGTGTCAAGGGCAATCGACACTCAATAATAATTTCTTGGAAAACTCGGCACTTTACGGGTGCATACTTTCGTGACGTTTCAAAAGTGGAGCGTTCAACTTTATACGGCATTGAAGATCCGCAAGTTCAGAACTTGCAGATACTCTCATCTTTATTGCCCCAGAAAGGTATTGCCAAGTTTGACCTATAGTCGGTGACAGGTCAAGAACGAAGTGGAAGCTCCTCCCACCTCTTTCTACTTTAGAAGAGCGATCGCTGGAGAGGAGGCGACCTCCTCCCACCGTTCGCTCCGCTGAAGTGGAAAGGGGTGGGAGGAGCTTCCACTTCGTTCTTGGCCTGTCACCGACTATAGTGAAAAACCTACAATTCAGGAAAAGGTGTAAACTTATTGGTATGCCCCAGATATCTTTTTTCTTGGACGGACATGTGCATATACAGATGAAATCGCACAGTATATCTTACGATGGCGGCGACAAGCGCGACTGCCCCGCAGGCTGGATCACCCTGGCGGATAATAGACGAGAGGTTTTCATCTGGATACATATTTGGAGGTTCTGTAGCGGTACCGACTTTGAAGAATCTCAAGGTGAATATTAGAAATCAAAAGTACGGCTCATGGAGGTGTTCACGGGCAACGACACGCGTCTCGTTCAGTTAAACTTTACCAACTTTGTCGAAGTTGTAAAGTACACTCTCGGGAAGTCCTGCTAAATAGTAAACTGTCTCGCGATGCGCCCAAACTAGCCCATACAACAGTTATTGGTATTTGAGGAGGGCAACTTAGTTGACGCAAATGTCGAGCAGAGCAGTATAGGTTTTGATGCCTGGGTTCAGTCACAAAAATTGTGTCCACGCCTCGTTGGCAATCGGACTGCTCCTTATGTTGCTTCCATGGAATGCTGCAACGCACGTCCTGTTTTAGAAAAGCCACTCCGCCGAAACTCTTGTAGCATAGAGTTTGCGGTGGATGCACCGACGTATCCGTCAATTAAGGTGCATGAGGGAAACTGACAACACAATACCGAGCAAGCTAACATTTTCAATCTGCTTCCTTGCCCATATTCCTTCTTTTTCCTTTATATTATTGGCACCGATGAAGATAACAACAAAATAAAAAAATGAAAATGAGTTTTCTGATTAGAGTTATTATTTAAATATTTATTTTGAATTGCTGTCAAATTTTTGTACGTCGTCCAGGTAGGACATCAGAGGAACCTTTGTCATCATTCAATCGATGTCTTCGGTCACTCACTATCGCATTTAAATGCGGCCTCGCCGGTAAAAAGAAAACAACAACATGCATTTGCATGAGCGAACGGCTAGTTGAGGGCTGCACGAGATTAATTTTTACCATGATATGTTAGGTTAGGAGCAAGTTGAAGTTATCGCACACCAAAGTGTTACAATATGCGGAGCACGGGAGGGGCACGTCCTTTACGAGTACAGGAAGGAATGGCATCATTATTTGAACGCACCTTTCGTCTGACATTAAAAAAAATTCATCCTTCAGGAACTTTTTTTTCAAGATAAGGGGCCATTAAAACACGTCCTTCTGCCTATTGCCAAACCATCACATGCATATTGGGAAAGCGTTTTTGTTTTTTGTAAGCTGCGAACTTTCTGTAGTTCTCACCCTGCCACAGACTATAGCCTCAAGCTTGAGACGTACTAAGGATTGAGGTTCGTCTCCCCACCAAAACATGCCAACGCGCCAACATTTTCGCAACTCATGCGGTGAACCAGTCACTGCGATCTGCGGTGCGTACCTGTCGAATAAAATATCCAGAAGGCCGTTTAGCTCAAAAGCTAACTCTGCGTAGGTTCTACGGTGACAGCGTAGAGAAACAATTACACACCAGACTCTATGCTGTCACCGTAGAATATGGTTCACCAACTCGGCCAAGCATCCATCCTGCGTAGATTGAGTAGAGTGCATTCAGCACCACGTTTTACTCCTCTAATGTCTACGAGTTTTTCGAGTGAAACTGTTTTTGTTTTTTGCTTCATTCTCTGGGCGCGGTTTGTCATTTCCATTTATTGGCTTTCCTTGTGCTCGGCGAAAGAGCAAACATGCAGTGCTCATAAACATTATACGGCACACTCGAGTTAGGCCTTATCTGGAGGGAGCGTTACCCTACGGTATTCGAAGAACTACTCCATGATGTAGCGCTTATTACAACAGCCCGGACAGTGGAGGCCGTCGCTCAAACTTGAAAGCGCAGCTGAACCGTAGACAGGGTATTTTCGGTGAACGTACGCGGAATAGGAGTGCAAGAGGGTGGTGAAAAGCGTAAATTTGCCGTAAGTCAAAGTTGCTTCTCCGGGCGAGCCTTGTTGGTGGACATTGGAAGAGAGGCCTTCCCTGTTCGGGCAGTTCAGTTCAGCGCTACGTCATAAAGCAGTTCTTTGGATGCCATCAGGATAGTGCTACCATGGGCACAGTTTGTGCGCTCCATATGAGTTTGTTGAGCACTGTGTGTGCCCACCAAGCGTATACGGAACGCGCGGCAGCAATAGAGTGTGCTAGTGCGACCAGATTAAGTCCCCTGGTGTTTACATGATTGGATTGTTTAATCCCTTGCGGTCAACGAGAATTTCCGCGGCCATTCATCCCTGCAGTGCTTAGGATGCGGTACGTACGAAGAGAGCAAATCACTTTGCCATAGGAAATGAGTTTGACAAATCAGAAAGCGTAATAAGGTTACGCTACTAATATGTTTAGACGTCAAATGTAAAAAAGAAAAAGTTAAATGCAAATATACTTTTAATAGGTGTACATTAATGTTATTATCAGAACACGTTTGGGGTTTTAGACGCATCTTAAGAGTCATATTTTTTATAAAAACAATGCCAAATATCAAACTCCCGACTGTGCAGTCTGTGATATAATTAGGTATCTAAATTCACGGTGGTGCAGTGCGTTCTTAAGATTTTTTTTTATATTTTGTTCCTCTCTAAAGTTTTTATACCGGGATGTTTTTTGCCATTCTGCTCCTACACAGATCGAAAGCTTGAATACGTTTGGCTCGGCGCCCTTCTCAATCCGCTTTGCATTTCTCGGGAATATCTCAAATACATCCTATTCGTGGCGCCGCCCCTAGCAAGATTGAGTACCCGTACTACCGCTTTCTTTTTCGATTCCTAGAGTAAGCGCACGTGATCCTGGTGAGTCCCCAGTTTGGTTACTTTTATTTTATGAGGCTTCAGACATAAATTTTGTTTATATGGACGTGTTTCCGCAGATAGTTCACCATCTCAAAAATGTCCCTGCTACTGTTGGAGTTAATTATCGAATCATTATAGATGGTCTTGTTCGGATAAGCATTTTTAGTTTGGTAAACCAAATAGATTTAGAGATTTCTCTCTGGGCCTCAGCTTATGGCGTCAATTGTCAGTACCGCCCGTGCATAATGTGGCTTTGGAAAATTCATAAGTTAGACAAAAACAATCACTCATTACGCATAAGAAGAAACAGACGTCGAAGCAGAAACAGCATTGTACAGTTCGGGTCATCTGCAAATTGCGTAAACATTACAATTGGATACAGCACCGTTCAGATTATCGCTGCCTTCAATATATTTTTACAGCGACAATTGCGAGGGGGTATACGTTATTTCTCCCCGATTGACTTCGGTTTAAAAATAAAAGTCAGTACTGAACACTGCAGAAATGTGGTTAGCAACTCTACTTGTCTCTTCATCGAACATTTAAAAACCTTGCTCCCAGTCGCCACCAGATTATCATAAGAAAAGACAGTTATTCTTACCGACACTCGTTTCGGAAAATGTGTGACGTGCGTATAAGGACGGTGCGCTTCCTTAATGGCAACAAATAGCTAGCGCCAATAAAATTAGAGGAAAAGCGCGGCGACCTAGAGAATCACTAACAAAACTAAAACCTCATAACCAAGCACACTCAAACGCAAACCGTTGCACTCTAAAGGAGTCAGAAAAGCAGACTCTTAGAAAGCCTGCTCACCGTACTTAAGGAGAATACTGAAGCGATCTTCATTCACAGGAGTTTTAACGAGGACATGGCTAATGTTGTTAGTTCATCAATTCATGACTACGGGACTACGCTGAATCATTAGGGTAAAAAGACGGAGTGTCTTCTCACTGAAGGGCTGATCATATTCACGGATATATAGGGCATTTCTGAGAAAAAATAACCGTGTTTTTTTACCCGCGTAAATGAACTAAGCATCTCAGAATGCTCGACCTCCGCTAAAATGTAACGCTAGCGGTTAGGATGGGACGCCAAAGTTTGAGAACATGATGTTACCTGAATCATAAAACATTTGACAAAGACGAAATGTTTTTATAAGCCGACATCTGACGAAGCTTAATATTTGCAAAACAAGAACTGACATTGTAGGTGCATGTGTGATTTATATCAGCGAAAAACAGTCAGCAAGAAAGAAAACATATTTTTCTCACGAAAAGTTTATTTTGCAATGAAATAGATGCAACAACAAAACGGAGCGCCTAATGTGTCTTGAGATCTATAATTTTTTTAATATTTTAGGGGTTTGACGTCCTGAATAAAGTATTGCTGAATGTTTACCTGATGTTTTGTATAAACTAAACCAAGCCGCAATCTATTTGATTTTCAGCTTTTTTTTCTTACACTGTCACATTAGCTTTATATTTCGCTTTATAATCAGAAGATGATGTGGAATAACTAATAAACCGTACCTCTCCCAGGAAACTAAAACCATCGCCAAGAACCGGTGTACAAACATCGCAATGTTAGGTAAATTTCTACTGGTGCACGCGCGTTTTAAGCCTTGGTTAGTAGAGTTTTGCTACGGCAAACATTAACGTCTTGTATTTGCTTGTATTTGTTGTATGAGACGTGAGTGACTGTTGAACTAATAAAGAATATATAACAGATCTTATAGTACGCCTGTTTTTCTTAAATATGCACCACTAGCACTTTTATATTCGTGTTGTACCTTAGCCGTAGGAGCTTTTTCAATGTTTCGGCGGTACAACATGTGAACGTCCATCTTACCTAAATCTCAGATATTCGCTTTAGTTGGGTTGCAGCAGCAGCGGTTTTGTCGGCCTCCGTGCAAAGGTGTGTCCAACCCAAAGTTGGATGCCTATTGCAATCATACTTTTCCAAGCCAATCAAGATGAAACGACGGGCAATCATACTTCAGGTAAGCTTAACCTTTTACCTTCTTTAAAAAAAATTCGTTAATATTTGAAGTTTTGATTTGTTTCTTGTTTATACAAAGAAATTTTCACTCTTTAGAGCGAGTGCATTTAGAACCTCTGCTGCTTCACTCAATAAATGAATGCCCTGTTTGGGCGATGGCATCATGCTTGTAGAAACATTTTTTTTTATTTTTATATCGCATGTGTTAGGACTGTTTGCACCGCGAGCGTTCTGGTTCATGTATTGCTGACGACGCTTGCTCGTTTTAAATATGCATTTGCAGCTGTAGGACATTCTAGAGCGGGACAGCTCCTTAGCCATCAGTGGTGGAGTTGGACATCGGGTACTTTGTTTTATCCCGTCAGTGATCGGCTTTACAGGCCTTGTGGACAAAGTTCATTATTTATTTCACGCACATTCGGCGCGGACGTCGAGACCAGGATGGTTCTCCAGAGACACATTGCATTACTCTAAATATCGGGAATAACAGGGGAAGCAACTATTCTCCATCATAACAAAAGTAAGCTAAGAGACGTAAAATAATTGAGTTGCGTGTGGCTTAGAGATCCTCAATAAAATAATCAGCCTTCTGCGTACCGATGCTAGAAATAGTCGGCAATGTGATAAACCCTCTGTGGTTTCTTTTCGTGCCGACAACCATAAATAGTATATCAGCAGAGATAAGCTTTCAATATTTTTATCTCTTCTTACCAAGAAAACGTTTTCAATCAGACATGCTTTTTCTATCAACGTGCCATATAAATCAGTGATAAACACAACAGAATTTTTAATAATGAGGCACATTTACGTACTCACACATATACGCGCGAGTTAGCAAAATAAATATTAGTAACGCGCAAGAAATTATGCTTATAATTCAGTCAAGAAGCAATACAGATATCGCGTATTACTCGAAAATGCCGTAAAACATATTGTGTCAGTCCCCAAAAATAAGACAGCACCATGTGAACCCGGTGCTATGCATTGAAGAAGGATATACACACCCCTGACGTGGATGCAGGTTTCCTTTCACCTGATGAATGGGCCGGTCGTTGTTTCCTAACCGAAACAACGACCAACCCATTCGGCACGATCACGGTTCTAAAAACACTGTATTCCGTAACAAATTGACTCAATGGGTTGGTGGGGCTGAATTCCGATAAACGTTGTAAGCTCTAGATAGAGACTTCGCATAACATTACTTCGCGCTGCGTGCCTAAGAAAATGCATCACTTGTCTGACTCGAAAATATGTGTAGGGCGCGACATTCATTGGGGGATTTTAACATTCTGAGCTAATTTAGTTGATTAAAGAACGCTGTGGCTAGCGTTACGTCCGGACGGAGCACTGGAAACGCGTATACCTAACCCTCCCCCCCCCGCCCTCCTCTCTCTCCCCCATGAACCTAGGGAAGGCGGAGATTTGGACGTAACTTGGGTTACGTCGGACGTAACGCTAGACACTTCGATTAAATAAAGGTTTGGGTAAACTGATTTTATGGAAATAATGTTTTTTTTGTTTGTAAGCATTGTTCAAAATGTTTGCCTTTTATGCGTTAAGCATGTATTCATGTAGATTTTGGATGTTAAAATATAGTTATTCCTGATTTCTAACAAGCCAGTATTACTATAGAATAATCTTCAAGATATTAACTTCCACAGTCTCGGCCCAATCATCAAATCAGTTTCTTATAATACATACCATCTTACATTTTTCTATATTGATGCACCTTTGGAATATTTATGAAGTAGTCTACCGTTGCGACACAAAGTCAGTGAAAAATCAAGAACAATCGCAATTAAGAAACTCGCCTCAATTTGATATGCGATTCTATTCAATGTGTCTGCTTCTATCTCCTAGAAAAAGTTTTATTAGTATGCAGGAAAGAGTGCTGCATTAGCAGGAAAGAGTCTTTCCTGCATAGTATGCAGGAAACAGTGCTTTCAAAATTAGTTATGACCCCTAAACTAATTAATTTTAGTCTGTGCAACGCTGCTTCGTGACACAAATTTAGTTGTAATATTTCTGAAGTTCAAAACATTAAAGTATAATGAAATCGGGGCTGCTCTCATCGTTATGGGCTCTTGGTTCTTTTTTTTTTTTGTGTGTGATCCTCTGATGTCGTAGGCACCCCCAATATTAATAATCTGCTTTATGCGGGCGGAGTCTTTTTTACTTCAAAGATCTCTAAGATTATGCTGGCTAAACATTGGTGTTTGCCTGCGAGGTAGTCTTCGCCCCTATCAAAGTGAAATTCGAATGAAAGTGAATAATTTGTTCTCAATAATTAAAAGCAATCTGTGTTTTCTGGGACCCTCTTGGTATCTAAATTCGTTCACGTCGATGATTTTTAAATTTGTCTATACATCCGCAAAAAAGAAATCGCATTATTTGCTTACACTAACATGTAAATATTGGTGTAGTGTGCTTTTCGACGGATAATAAATATCTGCTTTGAGATCTCTCCTCACTTTGGTATAATTATGATTGAATTCATAAATGACGGTAATATATTTATTTGGTTTCGATAATGTCTTTTTCGTGTATTCTAGAGTGCATAGATTTTCGAATTCATGAAAGAAAAAAGTTTCCAACTTACAGCTTGCCAGTTTTGTAGATTTGGTAGTTATGTACAGACAATAGATCCAAACCCATAACAAACAAAAAAAAACAAAAAAACGCGGCCTGTCTGTTTTTGAAGCAATATTTAATATCGACAGGTTGTATAATCTACATATGAGCAAGAGAAGGAGCAAAATAATACGCAAGAGAAGGCGCAAAAGTAGGCGCACGAAAAATATTATATACGAGCTAGAGAAGGCACGAAAAATGTAAACTTGAATGTTGAATGTTTCATGTGAATAGTCTTGTGCAGAATTTCTACACTGCTTGGCCTACATTAATCTATACACGATTCAACTTCTTAACCCCCGACAGTATGCATTAAACATGTTTAATGGGTGCTGATCCTGGATCAGGGTCGAGCTTGAATTGGCGCTTCGATGTTTTAAGTTCGCCACTCCAGAACATAAATTTCACTTTATTTATTTATTAAATTTATTCTCACAAATCTTAAAAGCGCTTTTGTGGCATTATAGATAGTATTGATTCCTTCACGTTTCTTAAAAAATAATCGTTTTTTTATTCTTATGATTTACATCTATTTCATTAACTCTGTTTTTACGTCATTATGGAATTACATTTGTCTTGTTCGACATAAAAAATCATTGTAGATATGCAACTTTCCGGAACCGCACCTATGAAATATGGACCAGAAAAAAATGTGAACTGATTTTTAAAGCAACTCACTTGAAGTGCCTTATGAAGTCTGGTTAATGAAGCCTGAAACTGGATGCTTATGCTCAGGTGCTTCAACGTTTAGGCATGTTGGACCAATACATGGAGATCCGCTTTTCGGCAGAATATATTCCGTTACATGCGTAACACTTACAGCAACGAGGAGTGGGTAACTTTACGCGTGAGTTAGAAATGCGCTATAAGATATATTTTTGTCTTTAGTGTGTTCCTCCTCACATCAAGGGAGAGCATTTGCAATTATTAAGGTCACCGAACTTAGATGTGCGAGTACACTAAACGCCTCAAGACACACCAAGTCGTTTGCTGGCAACACAAAGTACAGAACAAAGTTAACTTTTTTGTTCAGCGTTATATTTTCTAGATATACCTGGCGTTTATTTTAATCCGAACGGATCTTATTTTCTATATGAGGTTAGATTTAGACGAGTGCCGTATTCACCATGTATTTACCAGGCCCGCTGGACATTGGATGAGGGGACAATCGTCGCTGAAAGTTAAATGATTAACTTGGATATCTTGATAATTTTTTTAATTATTCCTTTGAAGGGTCATGTTGGAAGTGCAGTATTGAGGGTAACAGACCCTTTCCGAAAGTCAGTTTCACCATCCTGTACAGAGCCAAACCTCCCGCTCAAATGGCAGCGCTACACAGCTTCTCCATACCAGAAAAAGCGAACGTCTTCGAAACCATAGAGTAGAAAGGGGGACAAATATTGGTCCTTTCACAACACCTTTGATTCACGAAATCGAGGATGCTTGATTTAGCCCAGCATAAACTCCTCTCACCGCCTTTAGAGGGGAAATATTCCAGCTTTCGGGATTGCCACAAGGTGATTCTGACTTTTGAAAAGGTCTCTTACCTTTAGAGATCAGACAAGTTAAAAGAATTTGCGAGAAGGTAATAATATCTGATATATTATTCGATACATTTTCACGTTTTTTCACGCAGGTTAAAGATTGTGCGCAAAAAGAGCGCACGAAGCCCTGCCCATAATCACGCTTTGAAGACTGATGTAGTCGTTGCAGTCGCGTCGTCACTTGGGTCGTTTGCGCACCCACCGAGGACACGCTGCCGAGATAGTTACATCTCAGCGTCATTGCGGGCAGAGATGTCGGCGCGCTTTTTGCGTGCACATTTTAAAACGGTTTAAAAAACGTGAAAATGTATCAATACATACCTTAAAATCATTGAATGTTTGCAAATCTATTCAATTTGTCTGGCCTCTTAATGTAATTAGAGTCAATACTGCAGTTGTAAGGTGAACCCCAAGACAAATAACTAAAAATGTAATTAACGAATATTAGTTTATTTGTTAACTCACCATGACAATTATCCCCTTATCTAATGCCCGCCGAGCCTGATAAATACATGGCGAATACTGCACACGTCAAACATACAGTATATTCCTTACTTTTTGTATCTTATGTTGTATTCATGTGGCAGTCTTATATTTGCTTATAACGTGATTATTCTGTTTACTTTACGCAGGGCCAGGAATCGGCGTCGCCCAAGGCGACAACAACACACCGCCGAAAGAAGAGAGTGGCGTGCCTCTCGCTGAGAACATCACGGGGCTTCTCAACTTAACGAGCCGCGAGGCACCAATTCAGTTCACCCTACCACTACTGGGCTATGCCATGCCATTTCTTCTCGTAATCACCATCATCGCTAACACCCTCGTGGTGGTGGTACTCTCGCAAAGGCACATGCGCACTCCAACAAATATTGTACTCCTGGGAATGGCCATCTGCGACATGATGACGCTACTCGTGCCTTCGCCATGGTACTTCTACATTTACTCGCTCGGAAACTACGACGGCATCCTCAAGCCTGCGCCTGCCTGTTACGCCTACAACAGCATGCACGAAGTGATCCCCAACTTCTTCCACACCGCCTCCATCTGGCTAACCTTGTTGCTGGCGGGCCAGCGGTATATCTACGTTTGCCACCCAACAACAGCCAGGAACTGGTGCACTGTGCCCAACGTGATGCGTGTCATCGTATGGATCATGGCGCTCGCCCTGGCGCATCAGCTGCCTAGGTTTTTCGACAGGATATACGAAGATGTTCAATTCCGCTGGGAAGGACAAGTTCTCTGGGGATGCAACATGCGCACGGCTCCTTGGGTCGAGTACATATTCGCCGAGCACGCCTACTACATCTTGTATTACGCGTTCAAGGTCATTTTTGTGAACACAGGACCCTGCACCGCTCTGGTTTTACTCAACATGCTGCTGTTTCGGGCTCTCAAGAAAGCGCAGGAGAAGAGGCTCCGGTTGTTCCAGGAAAACCGCAAGAGCGAATGCAAAAGGCTGAGAGACAGCAACTGCACTACCATGATGCTTATAGTCGTGGTCACCGTGTTTCTCCTTGTTGAGATTCCACTCGCTGTCACTGTGCTCTTGCATGTGTTCATCAATACGCTGGACGTGCATCCTGTCTCTTACGACTCTCTAAATATTATCATTTTATTCACGAACTTTTTCATTATGCTCAGTTATCCGGTCAACTTTGCTATCTACTGTGGCATGAGTCGGCAGTTTCGAGAAACCTTCAAGGACTTGTTCATGATGGGTTCAGTCGTAAGCAGGCGCGAAGGCTCCTCTCGGTACTCAATGATTAACGGCATACGACCATCAAACAATGAGACGATATTATAGAGTTACAAATCAGATACCTCGGATTTCGAGTTAAGTCTACTGAATATTCAGTGAACACATTCCTAATTTTCTATGCAGGGTGCTTGCATTTCATCGAACAGATTTCTTTTTTAATAGGGGGTGAGAGTTGGACATGTTCTTCCTTCGCCAAGTATTTATCAGGCTCAGGGGACATTGGATGAAAAGATAATCCTCACGGCAAGTTAACTAATCAGCTGAGGTCTCTCAGTTAACTTTCTAGTTATTGGCTTCTAGGGTCATGTTGGAATTGCAGCATTGACGACAATTACTGTTAGAGGACACACCAATTTAAAAAAAATATAGCGAAACATCAAGGCGTTTTAGTAATTAATCAATAAATCTGCGCGTTTACTCGCCCGGTTAAAATTGCTCTAAAAACTAACGTCGCAAACCTTGACCACAATGACGCTTGGAAGAGTGACGTCTCGTTTCAATCATGTCGTTTTTATCTGGGCAGTGTCTCCTTGGGGAGGGGGGGTGCGCCAAGTACAGAAATGACGACGTGAACTAAACGACTACATCACACTTCCAAGCGTTACTGTAAACCTAAAGCTTGATGCGCTCTTTTCGTGCTATATTTTTAAAACAGGCGAGAAAAAAAAACGCGAAGATTGATTGAATAATATGTAAAAAAACATTACGTTTTCGCACGTTCTTTAAATTGATCTAGCATATAATCGTTATTGCTTTCAGTGCTCCAATTCCAACATGACAACTAAGAATAAAACCAATAACTAAAAAAATTTATTTAAAGATTTGAGTTAATTAGCCAACTTACTGTGACACTCATCCTCTCAACTTACGGCCGCCAAGCCCGATAAATGCATGTTAAAACAAAAACACTTTCAGTTCTCACCCCCTATAAAAACAAAAATATGTTCCAATTAAAATCAAACACCCAGAATATCACCATTTGCATGTATCATCAAGATTAGGGCTTTAAGTTTACTTTTTGAGTCACAGATGAGTAAAATAATAAATAATCATCACTCTTCACCTGTAAAGCCTTGTAAAGCATTTGTAAAGTTATCGGTCTGAATTTCTCAGGAAATAATAACAAAGAGCTAGCAGGGCTTCTAACAAGCATAAACATCTATATTTGTTAACGGGCAGTTAACATTAACTAATGCGTAATTTTATACTTAACAAAACTGAAATCATGTTGCTACTATACTTAAAATTCAATCGTCAGGCGAGCTGTTTCTAATTTATCGTACGATTACATTGTAATATCGGCATAGCTCTCTGCAAAGCATAATTCTATAACTTCAGTTCCAAAGCAAGCTCGAAATTGTGTTAAACTACATTTCATTTGAAAGCATACAGGGACGATTTCGCTTTCCAACCAAATACTATTACATAAGGATTTCAAAACAGACTATGCAGAGAACTACCACGCAAGAGTGGCACAGTCCAAGAACAATTATGTTATATTTGTGTGTGCATATATGTTGAAGCCTCTTCGCTTTTCTTCAATAAATAATTCTAGAATGTGCCTACAGGAGAGTGTTTAGAAAGACAAACATACTTTTTTTTTAGTTTAGCAAACGTTGAACAACCACATACACCTGCACAAACGGCCCAACTCATTTCTTACTTTTCGTACTCATCGTCCTTCTGCGAAGTAAAACAAAACAAAACGAACATCACCTTTCGGTGCTCAATATATATTTTGGTGTTAGTGATACCCATAAAACACCCCTTGCTTAACATAAAAGGTTTGTTTTACATGGATAATTGGAACGTAACTTCATAGTATCATCATTCATTTTTATATCTAACCAACACGACAAGCGGCAATCGTACCTGGAAAAATCTGTACAGAGTATACATTTGTATTGAAAAAACACGGTATATTGTGGTTAATTGTTTGTATGTGTGTTTTGTTTAGCAAAAGTCAAATATTTGACTTCTTGTGCAGCCTGTGTGTATTTTTAAGCTGCCTTTTTGATCTTTTTTATGTGTGATAACATCAGTAAGCACATGGCAGCAGGAACGGCTGTTTCCGTCAGTGTTTTCTTCATATGTTGTCTTGTGATATATTTGTCGCTGAGGAGAAAATGTGAGCTTACGTTTATATCTTAAATATTACTAGTAATTTTAATTATGTAATATAGTGTTCAACATGATTCCCCAAACACTATTTGTGAACAAGGGCTTCAATTTTAGTTTGAAGTTAACTGCGAAATAGGGAACGAAAACGGCCCAGTGTAGTCAATGTTATCTCAATATTTTGTAATTTTTTTATATTTTAAAAATATATTAAGTTAAAGATTCGCAAAATTAACGTTCCGTCGGCCAATCTTTCCTGGGACTAAAGTTTGGAATGATTAACCATTTTCGTTGCTGTTTTTGGGCGCGTTCATAATTCTAATCATCTGTGTAAAAGTGCCACATGTTCTGACAAGGTATGAGGACTGATATACCCGAGCTTTTATATATACCACCGTATACACCTACGAGCTTATACAATGATATCCTGTCGGTGATCTTTTTACACACATATTTTGGTCGATTTTAACTCTTTTGAAGAGTGTTTCGGGTGTTTTGACTTTTATTACGACCCAAAATGTATACCTTTCTAAACTATATTTTTAATAAAATAATATCTATCTGGAAGGTGACTATTCTGCTAATGAATATTTTAGTCTATCAAATCTTTCAATTAAGTCATTTGCAAATCTGGTTCTGACGTATGCCAAACTGATCAAATTCACACGAAGACCCTTGGACAATACAAGCATTAACTTTCTATGATAATCATTAAAGTAAACGAAAGAACGCTTCGAATTTGAGTGTGTACACCCGCTGGCGATATGAAAGTGAACGCCGGACCGTCGACCGGTCCGTGCTCTCAGCGCCATGACGCGGCTGCCGTGGCGGCTCGCTTTCTTATCGCGCGCTTCGCCGAGATTAAGCGCTTGGATCGAGCGCTGTTCTCAGCTCTGCTGCTACTCCTGCAGAAAGCGTGGAAGTGGATTTCGATTTCGGCATCTCTTTTTGTGGGCGTGGCTAATATAACATCGTCATCGTCGCAAGTGCGACGCAGTTGCTGACACATCACGCAAATAAAACACTATTGTGTTGTTTTTTAAAAAGCGGAAAGTTTAAGTTACTTTTTATTTGTTCCGGAGCCTCCCGGTTTAGCATATATCACAACAAAAAACACCTAAACCACATTGTCTACCAATAGCGTCTGGAAGGCTCCCTCCAATCCTCGCGCTTTCTGCGGGGAGTAGCAGCAGAGCTGAGAATAGCGCTCGATCAAAGCGCTTAATCACGGCGAAGCGCGCGAAAAGAAAGCAAGTCGCCACAGCAGCCGCGTCATGGCGCTGGCAGCACGGACCGGTCGACGGTCCGCCGTTAACCTTCATATCGCCGGCGGGTGTACAACTTCAGCCCTGTTGAAATTAGGGTAACTGGACGCATTGGAAAAATTAACTACAAGAGACTGAAGGACGTGCACTTTTATTTGGAGGTATTTTTGAGATTTCCTTCGGCACCTCCAGCATAGTAATGTCAGGTTTCACTGTTGTTAGACATTCTTTAAGCTCATACTTAGGAATACAAAATAAAATGTAAGAACAGGTATTGTATGCTCTTCCTTTGGCAGAAAAAAAATGGGCTAACACACAACCCCTTCCTATCGTTTTTGGAATAGGAATGAAATTAAGTGCGCACAATACGTAACCATGATTATAAAGGATAAGTGGAAGAAATAGAGACATTGTCTGTCCCTGTTACGTTTGCTCGCACTGTAAAAAAAATGTCTCCTTCTGTCCTCGTCTGGGGTAATATCATCATAGTAAACTTCCACCAACTCGCGTGCGCACTGCCTGTAATTAGAATAGGTAAAGACGTATATGTTTTGACTCTTAAGTGTTTTGTTTACTCTATAATATCTGACACGAATAGTAAACTTTTTTTCAATTATTAGCTCGACCTCATCAGAAAAATACAAATTTGAAAGTGCTTTTCACAAACTATCCGTTAAGATAAAGTCGGCTGTATCCTCAACTTAAAAAAAAACATGTGAAATTAGTTCATATTGTGAGGGATTTCACAAGGTGTGGTTTCGGTGTTTTCAATGTTTTCTTGCACGCGATGTTGTTCATCTGTGCACAACACAACAGAATGTACACATCATTTCATGCACAATTATACTGCTTGCATCCTTAACGCGTGCACTACGTGTCTAGGGCACATAGTAGTTTATCACGAACGGTCTTGCACAATCTGTGAATAGAACACCATAGAACGTAAAAATATACAACAGACTCTGCGTGTTTCGCGAGTTGATTGTTTCCGTTCTTTATTCTTGGCATATATCAATAAAACTATTTTGATGATCAAGTCGTCGTTTTAATTAGATTATACACTATTCATATACTATTTTTAAGATTCTCTTTACCTTGAATACTGTGGCGAAGTGCCAGGATACAGGCTGTTTAGAATTTTAATTCGAACAAAATTTTAAATATATGGGTGACGGATGAGTTCTGTCTCGCACCATGTGTTTAACAGGCTCTGCGGACAATAAATGAGAGTTAATCCACATGGTGAGTTCACTAAGGAACTAAACTTTCTTGGTTCACTTTTAATTACTAGTTTTAGGGGTGGTGTTGGAATTCCAGTGTTGACGGCAATTACAGTAAAGGCCAGACTGATTTAAAACATTTCGAAATTAGGTGTTGATATATTAGTCGACAATTTTTCGTCATTTCCCCCCGACACAAGTGGGGACATAACCTAAAGTGACTACGTCGCTCTTCTAAGCGTGATTATGGGCAAAGATTTATGGCACCCTTTTTGCTTGTGATATTTAAATCGAGGGAACAACGCGAACATGTATCATTAAATACCTAAAAAAATTCATTTTTGCATTTTTTTAAAATGATTTGGCCTCTAATAGTAATTGCCGTCAATACTTTAATTCCAAGCATGACCCCTAAAACCAGCAATTAAAAAGTGGATATAACAATTTCAGTTAATGAGTCAAATTAGCATGACGATTATCTCCCGATTTAATGTCCGCCGGGCCTGGTGTAGTGAAGACATGATGAAGACGACACGCGCCTAACTCTCACACCCTTTTATTTTTTCAATATGTTCGAACTAAACTCAAACACCCTCTATGAGCAACAACAGCAGCGTTCAAGCCACGGCTGCAGAAACGTCATGCTGGGAACACTTGGTGCGCTAAGCTATAAACAAGGTTTGAATGGACAGTCAGAAGTGGTATTATCACAATATGACAGACGGATTCATATTACGTCGAAAGAATTCCACACGATAAAATATGGTATATTCTTACACCCTTGTAAGATAATACACCCCAAGACTACAGTTCGACGTACAACAGACTGACGTTGAATTGACTCTACCAACTTTCACGAGCGGCTTAATAGCCGAGCAATACCACATATCAAAATTGCTAATATACGTGTGAGTGACTGAAAAAAGTAATCAAAAATTCCTTATCCCTACTGCAAAAAAAAAATTACGTAGCCTTTGATGTTTTTTTAGCTGTTTGATATGTTATATCGTACCATCATCAAGCCTCTCGTAAATGTTGGGGCCGTCAGTTCTACGTCACTGCGCGTTACGGCGAACTGAATGTTTGGGTTGTTGTGCAAAGGGTGTAATGGCTACACCGTTTTTAAATTAAGAATTCCCCGAATATTTTTGCTAAATATTGTACAGCCAGTAACAGGTACATTGGCTATTTTAATAAGTTGTGGCTCTCGGCTATCAAGTCGCTCGTGAAAGCTGGTAGCATCGATTAGAGGTCAGTGCAATGTACGTCGAGCTGAAGTTTTGAGGTGTATTATATGTGACAAAAGGTATAATGGCACTAGCTTTTGTTTTAGAGTGGCGGCATTTTACCTTGTGTGGCAAAAATTCGTTTGAACAAGCTCATATTAGCGCCGACTGTACCTAAAAGAAAACGCTACATATATGTATATATGTGTAATTAATATATATTCGTATATACATAATATATATGAAGCGGGGAGAAAGTGAATCTTGGATATTTTGCATTAAAGCAAGAGAAAGAGAAAGAGAGCATCCAGAAAACTGGGCCATAAGTGGGGAATCGAACCCGCAACTTTCGCCTATCTGGGGCAGACGCTTTAATGGATTAGACCACGGGTCTGAAACACGTTCCCCGCAGGCAACCGGCATGCGAGCACCCGTTCCCATGTCTCGAGCGCTAGAAATGGCATGCGCTATAAAGATCTCATGTTGCCGAAGCATTTCCGCTGGACGCGTAGCTCTGCTCTCATAACGTATCACATAGTTTAAACTAGTTTATTTTCATTTGCCTGACGTTTCATTTTAATCTTTACTTCCGAGCTTTCTTCGCTCAAGAGCGGACCTCGGCTGCACGAACTCTCGCTGCAGCGGAAGAGAAATAGATAAACCTACGGGAAGTTCGAGATTCTCGCCTTCAGATATTGTCACCATTAAAATACGACCTTTTTTCCTCCAAACTGCTGAGATACAAACCGGTAGTAAAACAAAATCTGTCTTATGAATTTTTTTTTCGGGACATGTTGAGCAAGAATAATTTCCCAGTGAATTGGGCACCGGCAAAGATAGCGTGCTTGCTCTCTTGGTCTGTTAAAAATGGCAGCACGTCGGCCGGGCGGTGCCATTTTAATTTGTGGTATTATATCAGGGTTCGGGACAAAATTAGTTCAATGAACAAATCAACGCAAAACATGTCACTGCCAAACTGCGAGTTTACAACAAAAAAGAAGCAGAGAGCTCGAGGGCTCGTAATAAAATCACTCAACCCCCCTCCTCCTCCCCCCGAAAGGGCCTTACGTTACCCCTCGACCTTTCTGGAGTGGGCTATCTGCCCCCCCCCCCGCCACACACACACACACACTCGAACGAGTTTGAGACCACTGGATTAGACCATCCCGGCCACTGGTCTTGGCGGATTAATTTTTTGACCAGCTCTTTGTGCTGTTAGTTTCGAATTCGCTTAACTGGGCAGGCGCCAGCTTAACTGGCGTCTGTCCAGTTAAACTGGCGTCTGTCACATGCGTCAGCCACATATTTTGTAAATGAACATGCTCACATGATATTTCAAGCTCCGGCGCCGGCACGGCATACTAATAAAATACTCAATTCTTGACACAATGGCACAGTGTATCATGGTAAAAACTAATTGGCATGGGAGATTGGGCCGTTGAAAATGGCCGTTGTTTTCAGTATGAGAGTATATTTCGGGCGTAGACGGTGCACACCGTTTTCTTTTCTTTTTTATATATATATTTTTTATAATAAGGGTTTGAAGACCGGTCTATTATATTCTCGAAATTACAAGTGCAAGTCCTGTCATGTATTCATTCCTTTATTTTAGTCCGTTGCAGAAAGAATCATGTAGGCAGTCAATGTTGAAGTAATTGCCAGTTCTAACTACTTAAAGATATCCCGGGGAACATCACCAAAAAGACGGAGTCACAGCAGAGGTCTTCCAAATGAAAGAAAAAAGAAAAAACAGATCCTTTCAGTTTTGATCTGGATGAGAAGTGTACCGGCGTGCTTGTCGTGCATTACTACTGCGTGACTCACTTTGTGTGCGTGAAAGTACTTCTAAGTGTGTCTGATCTTGTGCGCTGTGAAGCAGTATAAAGGGCCCCGGCTAACAGTCGTACTGCACTGGCAAAAACGATACTTCTGCAGCGTAGAGACACCAGGCGCACATTGGGGCCGACTAGATTTCCCCAGCCTAAAAGTACACCCCACACATTTACTTCAACCGTGGTATCAGATGTACTGAAATGAGCCGCTCTGGGTGGGTCCGAGGCAAAAGCGCCGGCCTACAGTGGCGGGTTCGAATCCCGCCTGAGGTGCCCGCAATAAGACGGAGGCTTATTGCGGAAATAGGCGCCATGTAACCGAGCTTTCGGTTGCACGTCAAAAGATCCCCAAGTTGTCGAAATTAATCCTCAGTCCTCCGCTGGGGCGTGCCAGATGCCCGTCGTTGGTTTGGCGCGTAAAAACCCCAAATTTGACTTTCTAAATGTACTGAAACGTATTTTTTGTGTAGTGCGGTGAAATTTGCTAGCCTTAGAACTGATGTCACCGAAAACAACCTGCAGCCAAAGTGCAGATTTGGTTGTTTTCATGTCTGGTGTAGTACCGCGCGCATCCATAGGTGATGTTAGGCCTCACTCTCCTAGAGATAAAGCAATTGTACAATTCAAAACAAGTCGTCTTTAAAACGATGCTGGAGCTGTTGGAACTTCCCCATTGACGTTTGAAAATAGCTTTATTGTACGCGCTTGCGAAATTTGCAATCACAGCGCCTCCGAACCCTACACAAGTTACCATTAAACTTTCCTCAGTTGAAAAATTATACCTTTTGCATGCTGATTATTCTTTATCACTATAATCACTGAGAGATTAAAAAGCGCAGGAAGCGTCGAGTACCGTGCAAATTATTAACGCTCCGCAGTCATCAAGATTGCGGCATTAGCCGTAAGACCATCCAATAACAAATTACGAAACTCGAAGCTTTAACATAATGTGCCAAACCCTGGGTTTAAAGCTATCAGTGATCATAGAGGTATAGGCACAGAAAGCTTAAGCAAAATCTGGGCGTAGTGAGTCCCCAACATATTATTATCACTCGGCAACCGATATAATTGCAGTACTAGACAAAAAAAGCAAAAAACGCCAGAGAACGATTTTTTAGATCCTGCAAGCCAGTGCGATATTTATAACCTTTAAATTCAGCACTGCGCGAACAAATTGTGAGTTAATATCAGAAACATGTTTCTTTTCATCTAATTATATTACCTAATTTAAATTGCTTCTTTTTCAACACAGTTCGAGAATTCAGTTGAAGGAAGCAATTTGGTCCAAAGACAACGTATGTAGGTAGTCCTTGCGCTGCATATAAAATGCTGTCTCTACTTTGGTTATCTCGCATATTCTACTCTACTGGCGTTTTATGGCGAAAGTTTCGACGCGTTATTACATTAAAAAAATCTGTTAAAAAGCCACATTAATCTTAGAAATTTTTCTATACTTATTGATAATTATACTTCTCTAGTAGTTCCATTAATGACCAGCTGAAGCGCTGCAGTCGCGCACAAATTCCGTAATGCACAACGTTTAGTTTTAATATCGCTTTATTGAAGCAGATTTTTTTACTTTATGGGGCCATTTACCATGGCAAAATTAGCGGCCCGTGGACGGCACGCCTTTAAGGTGCGCCATGTTTCAAAACACCGCAATAATAACACCATCAAATTATGCATGAATACCCGTAGCTAAAGTATAACAAATAAATGAAAAAATAGGGTTGCGTAGTAGATCATGTTCTGGTTAGAAGACTTCACATTAGTTGTAGCGTAATGTATTCAGGTTTTATTTGTGAGCTTTGTGTGGAAGGGCCTTTTTACAAAATCCAAATCAGGAACTGCCGTTACTTTGTTTAACTCGTTTTGCGGAGACAACCAAAACCTACACGCTCCGTACCAAATAACGTGAGCGAAAATATCTTGCCGCGAGACAAAACTTCTTTCCATCTGCTTTATTACTGCGAATTAGACGATTCAAACATATATCGAAAAATATTAAAGCATGCATAGAAAGAAGCCGGACAGAGTTTTGGTTAAAAAGTCTCGCAGATTTAGAACGTGAGTGTACACATGAAACAAACAGAAGTGCTTGAAACGAGCACACTTTGCAGGGTTTAATCTCTTTGAAACCATTTTAATAAGATTTTACAAAAGCATTAAGGTTCCTTCTAAAAACGTTTTCTTTGATAGCGTAGTTTTTTTTCTTTTTCTTCGGTATCTATATTTGAATACTTGCGCTCTAAATGTTCAAGATAAAAAAAATTATAAAACTTTGTATTTTGTTTTCAGAAATGACATAAATTAAGGTCAATAATAAGATTTTTTTTTCTTTTTCTGTCAGCTTTTATTTTAGATTCAATTTTCCATTCTCCAGGCTAACAAACTACGCTCGTTTCATTGCTCTGGAGCCCTTTTTATAAGATTCGCCAGGCGTACTAATGTTCCTTCCACAATATTCATTTCTTTGTGCAGGTCTCATCAGCGCGATGGAAAGCAACCTCTCTGCCGAGTTCAACCTGAGCAGTCTGATCCCTCACGCGGAGGAGGTGCCGATGCTGGTCAACCTGACAAACCGGGGGCCTCCGATCGAATTCGCTTTGCCACTGCTGGGCTATGCCATGCCGGCTCTGCTTGTGGTCACCATCATCGCCAACACGTTCGTTGTTGTGGTGCTGGCCCAGAGGCACATGCGCACGCCCACCAACATTGTGCTCCTGGGAATGGCCATATGTGATATGATGACCTTGCTGATTCCGTCGCCTTGGTTCTTCTACATCTACACCCTGGGAAACTACGCTAATGTGCTTGGACCGGCAGCCACCTGCTACGCCTACAACAGCATGAACGAAGTCATTCCCAACTCTTTCCATACGGCGTCAGTATGGTTAACGCTGGTCCTGGCTGGTCAGCGTTACTTCTACGTCTGTCATCCAACGATTGCCGTCACCTGGTGCACCGTTCCACGCGTGCTACGAACTGTCTGCTGGGTGGCGTTTGTTGCCTTCGCCCATCAGTTGCCACGTTTCTTTGACACTGTCTTCGTTGACGTGCGCTTCTGGTGGCATGGCGAGGCGCACTGGGGTTGCCAGATGCTTGTGGCCGAGTGGGTGACTCAGATTGTTACAGCAAAAGTCTACTTCATATTCTATTACGCGTTCAAAGTCATATTTGTGAACATTGGCCCCTGCACAGTCCTGGTCGTTCTGAACATACTCTTATTCAGAGCCCTCAAGCGTGCACAGGAAAAGAGAATGAAGCTACTCAAGGAAAACCGCAAAAGCGAATGCAAGAAGCTCAGGGACAGCAACTGCACTACCATGATGCTCATCGTTGTTGTGACCGTGTTTTTAGCTGTGGAGATCCCTCTTGCTGTCACGATAGTTCTACATGTGCTCATCAACGCGTTCAAAGTTCAGTTCGTGTCGTACTATGTCCTGAACATCACACTCTCTTTACAAACTTCTTTCTTATGTTGAGCTACCCCGTGAACTTTGCCATATACTGCGGCATGAGCAAGCAGTTTAGGAAAACGTTCAAGGATCTCTTTATTATGGGAACGTTCATAAACAGGGCTCAAGGTTCGTCAAGGTACTCACTTGTGAACGGTCCTAGAACTGTGACAAATGAAACTGTTCTCTAAGAGATACTCCTCAATTCCTTCAGATAGCGGAGTAAGGTTATGAATCATGCGGGTATGGCCATTTATCTCCGGTGAAAAAAATGTTACATTGAAAGCCTCAGCTGTATTGAGTGGCCTTATGGAAAGAAAAGCACTAATTAAGAAAAAGTAATTTTTTCACGAGTGACCACAGTTTTGTATGCTACAAAATGGGCATTAAAATACACAAGTTAAGTGACTGATGCCTATCGGAGAAAAGAATGAAAATAAGTATAATACTACCATGATTGGTTTTATAAGGAACGCGTCGTAAGCCTGCCTTTAGCGGAGTTGTTAACGGGAACTTGAATGTTATTTAAGCCTGCTTTTCGTTGTCTTATTTACTATCTAATAATTTAAAATGTAAAATTACCAAATTATTTTATTGGCTATCTTTTCATTTCACCAGATCAAAACATTTTTAGACACCTTAACTCTTGCAGGACTAGTTCTGACCTGTTCACTACTTTGCGATATGGCGCAAATATTTAAATATACGCGTGAATAATGTTCAAGGAAAGTAGGTAGAAATGAACTCAGCACTGCTTTCTCGTTGAGAATGTAAGATATGACTTTTTGTGAACCAAAACAATGGTATTATTTGAGTGAGGTGTTTTCCTAGAGGGTTCACCTGCCATCACAGCAGCGGCTAAATTTTGAACATGAATATTTTCCAAAGTCAACTTCGTGTTTTCTTTCTTTTTATTCTTGTCCTGTCCGTTGCGCATTTCCTGTCGCCGTTCGCAATCCGTCAAAGCAAATTCAGCAGCTATGTTTTTTGTTATCTGCTGAGTTGCGGGGCTCACTTGATAGACTGGGAAGCGGCCACAGGACTTTAGGCAACGCGTTCTAAACCCTCTTCTGTCATACCACCTCCTGCCCGTTCTGCCACTTGTAGCGTGCACATCAAATGTAGCGGAATGTCTCCATTGCAGTCCTCAATAAATATTGATCTCACTGCTTTTGATTATATCAAGTTTCGTTGATTATTTTCTAAATCGAAGGTGTTGTGAGGTAAGCGCGCCTAAAGTGTGATCGTGTAATACACCTAGTGGTCATAAATCGACACATCTCCGGCATCAGAAGATAACAAAAATACAGAAACAGCTTGCGTATGATCTTCAAAGACAAAATAATCTTTCGACCTAGATATTTCTGGGACTCTTTTGGAGTGAAGAACAAAACTAAAAAGGCACTGCACGCGATACAAATCAAAGGCGGAAGCAACGATGATAAAAATAATGAATTCGGTTAATTTTTGCCGTATAACTTTAGTTCACTTTGATCACGACCAGCATAATCTGCTCTAAGAAGATTAAGCCATTTATTTAGATTTTGACAATATTATATAGGACTTGAATGAAACTGCATTTGAACAAAATTTTGTAACAAATAAAATAAATATTTGTTTATTAAAAGTGGCACCCAGCGGCATCGAATCGGCTGTCTGGGGATTTCGCTTAGTCGTCTGCAGTTGCGGGAAATAAATACTTTTTTTTTTCACACTTCCTTTTATTTCTGACAGTCAATTTTAGACGGAAAAATTGAAAGACGATTACAAATCCCTGGAATGCGAAATTAGAGCTCAGCTTTTGACGTATTTTGATTTTGCGACATACCGTGACGGTAGGGCACGCAGGAGGAGGAGGAGGGGAGGGTACAGTGGAGGAGGGGGACGGTACGAAGGAGGGAGGGGAGGGGTATGTAAGGGGAGGAGAGGAAGGGAGGAGGAGTAGGAAGGGAGGGTGCAGTGGAGGAGGAGGGGTCGGTACGGAGGAGGAAGGGAGGATAAGTAGAAGGAGGAGAGGAAGGGGGGGGAGGAGGAGGAGGGGGAGGGGTACGGAAAAGGAGGAGGACAGCAAGGGAGAGAAGGAGAAAGGAGGAGAAGGGGAGAAGAAGGAGGGTACGGAGGACCCTCCTGTTCTCCTCCTTCATAACCTCCCCTCCTCCCACAGTTTCCTCGCTGAATTTAGCTAGAAAACTGACGCCATGCGACATCAACACCAATTCTGTGTCTCTGCTGAATTTAGTGGGGAAGATGACGTTATATGACTTCATGTCCCGTCACCTATGAACAAATTCAGTTTCTCAGCTACATTTAGCGGGAAAATTTACGTCACGTGACCTCAACACCAATTTAATTCCCCTCTAAATTTAGCGGGGAAACTGAATTGGTGTTGAGGTCAGTGTGTCAGTTTTACCGCTAAATTTAGGGAGGAAACTGAATACGCACTGTTACATTATTGGACGTCACAGACCTACACACCAATTCAGTTTCTTCGCTACAATTTAGCGGGAAATTGAATTGGTGTATACGTCTGTGACGTCCCAAAACGCAACGCGCGGTTACGTCGACGGCGACGCAGCGAAACACGCGAACGAGCGCCTAAGAGTTGCGCTCTGAAATACGTGTCCAAAATAAATGAACTCACCCATATTACAATGCACGATGAATCAATCAGTTAGTCGACACTTATAGTTCGTTTACACTTCCAAATTCACGACCGGATCCGTGCCGGTGACAAGCGGAATTTGGAGCCGAGTGGCCGAATCCACTCGTGACGGGCGAAAAATATGGATCGGTCCGGGACCCCATTTTTTCTTAATGCGAAGCGTTCCTCCTCACACAAGCCAATAAACGTTTGCCGGAAGTTGAGTTGCGCAACACGTCCTTCCGTTTTTTTTTTTTTTTTTTTTTATATTAATGGCGTCGCTCACGGCCCGATGAACATTCACCGCCCAGAACGTGGAAGGAGACAGCATGCGCTCTTTGTATTTTCGCAGCATAGATGAAACACCATTGCCAACGGACTGCTGCATGTTTGGTGTGCTCTGGATCTCCTGCTACACAGTAAGTAGGCCCACGCGAAATGAATGGTTGTGGTTTTGAAAAATCTTGATTGATCGTAAAGCTAACATGATTGCCCATGTCTACGTTTCGATCTCCGTCGCCTCTTCAAGAAAAGTCTACTTAATTATTAAAACGTTAGGACCTCACGGCGAAACGTAATTCGTGTGGCGTTTATTCCAGTCTTATAGAGAACAGAATGCATCACTTTGAGACGGCGACTGCGTCCGACACGCTGTAATTCGGCACCATTCAAACCAGGAGCAGCTTGAAGGAAACACACTTTCTTCAAACACCACAGTTCTCTACTACACAAGAAATAACAATGAAACGATAAAGGAACAAAGTGGAATCAACGGATCCCTAAAACGAGGTCAGCTATTCATGCGGGAAGAGTCCACTTGAAAGAAAGGGTCGTACGTTTATTCGGGGTGCGGGGCGAAGCGGAGAGGAGTCTTCTTCATGCTTGCTTTTAGCAATGACATCAACGTCCACGGCTAGGAAAATATTCACCTAATTAACACGCGAAAACAAGAAAGAAGGCAGAGCGCGCGTGCCCTCTTTTTTTTTCGCGGTCTTGGGGAGACATTACCGCCGACGCGGCACCACTGCTTCTTTGGCTCGGGCTGCATGTCCTGCTACATACCAAGTAGGAAACGCGGAATCGTCGTAGTCTCGTCTTTTCCGCGCTAAAACTTGATCATCTTCGCGCGGTCCCTTTTATGTGCGAAATGGGCGCGGCGGTCCGCGATCCTGCGTCAACAAGGTGAATTGAGCCTACTCGAATTGGGCGTGCTACGAGCGACATGGAGATCTTGCTGAAAGTGGCTGTGAGGAGCAGAAAAAGAAATTTCAGGCAGATGCGACGCTTCGAGAGAAAACGGCCGCCGCTGGCAAAGATAGATGTAAATACTTCCTGTTTTCCGCCACGACTGAATTCGCTTCGGCGGCAGCGATTGTTTGCGCAAGTGTAAAGTCACCATTACCTCCAACTGGTTTACTATACAGCAACATAAACTACAGCACCGGCATCGGTAAAAAGGTATCACTGACAATATCACGGACTCAATAAAAATTCGATATTTTATATTCACGTTTAAACCCGGCGTACGCGAGCTTCGTCGTACCCATTTTTTGTAGTCTACAAAATAGCTGAATTTGCTGCATCGCTTTTTCGTTTGCTTTTACACCCGTGCCGTTTCAACGAATATTGACAAAGGAAAATAATATGTAAGTTAATGCAAAGGTTATGGCTGCTCATGAGAACAAAGAAATGAATGTTTAAACTCGATTAAGTTCAATCAGCACTGAATGTTTTAATGCGAATAGCATTCCTTTGGCTACTTCACGCACTTTTCGTCTATGTATCTATCTGGCTATCTAACCTCTTACGCCGCGGGTCGATAAATAAATAAAAAAGACCGGCGCCGGCTGGGATTCGAACCGTTGACCCTTTGATCAGCAGGCAGACGCGCTAACCACAGAGCTATGAAGGCAGTCATTCAACGCACTCTAAACGGTTGTTTATATCTTTACCATAGGACGCGCTTTACAGCGCTGTCACAGCTACCGGTGCGCGCGCGTTCCATGCACGAGGGCTCATTCCGCTCTCGTGAGCTGAGCACGGCCGCTAGCTCACCCTCTCCCGCGCTCGGGAGAGGTGATGTAGCGGCCGTGCTCAGCCTCACGAGAGCGGAATAGTGGAATGAGCCCTCGTGCATGGAACGCGCGCGCACCGGTAGCTGTGACAGCGCTGTACAAGCGTCCTATGGTAAGATATAAACAACCGTTTAGAGTACCGTTGGTTGAGACTAGCTGAGACGCCAGAAAGTCTGGTCGGTACCATTTTGAGTGTTTGTGCGTATGGCGCGTGCTTTGCTCGCCTTCCTAAGTGACACAAACGCACGTGCTGGGCTGCGGAGATCGTGCGCAGGGCTGTGAAAGTGTCAACAAATTTAGAATCGCCTCAAGAGTGGGCTGGCGTATCTCAGAGTGTGCCGGCCACCTGACGAACGCGCATAACTCCGCACCGTTTGATGCTATTCGCATTAACGTAGATAATCATTCCCAAAGGATGGGTTCTGCTGATTTTTTGTTTTTTTGTATTATGTATTTATACACCATTAAACTGCATATATGTGGCCAGGTCCGACTCCCAGAGTTCCAGCCATTTTAATCGATATTAAGCAGCGAATCAAATATAAAGAATAGTTGGAATGGCCTAACAACCCAATAGCACCTCTGAATACAAGGACCGTGCCTTGTCCGAAAGAAAAGCTATCGTATTTAAAAGCTGATACCGCTGCTGTACACGATCAAGCAAATGCACACTCATGTATGGCCGGCGAAAGCCTGACGCAGATCAGCGGCGATCTGAAAGCGTGCTTCATGAACGGTTTCTGTCTGTCCACCTGGCGTGTGTTAGAAACATGGCCCACACCAGGCAATCTTGATCCCGCTGCGTTGGCGTGACTTCAGCACCATGTTTCGCCCTTTTGCCGGCCCTGCAATTGCTCGTTTTGGGCTCATATTTTTCAGTGCTCACTGTAAGACTGCAGATCACCATGTTCACCAATGGACAGTTTTTCCAAATAAAGACGACACCAACCTACGAAATCCAGGATTACGGTAGGCGTCTGGAAAGGGGGTAGTGCTCTCTCTGCTGTTTCCTTCAAGACTCAGATGAGTAGCAGCAAAGGCAGGAAAGGTTGCGCTATCGTTTCCTTCCGGGGTTTTATACTGCCGTGTGCTCGGCCAAGTTGTGTTTAGGGCTATAGAATACTGTTTCTTGAAAGCCGATCGATTCTCTCTGACAAAAACGGTTATGGAGATGTAGACAGCGCGAGACCGAGATGAAGCTTCCACATTATCGTGTTAGCACACTTCCGCTCTGGGGCAACGAGGAAAGGTAAGGAGGGCAAGTTCACCATATACGCCATAGACTTCAACAGAAACATCAGAATTATTTTTCTAGCGTCACAAATTACTCAATTTTTACTTTTTTACATTTTAAGAATCGTTCCCACTATTTTGGAAACAAAAAAAAAATTTTGAACTCTCAGTAGCACTTTAATGATTTTACATAATGAAAGGACAAATAGCAATGGATTTAAAAGGCTTCTGACATGGCATTTCTAAACGCTTGGGTTTATATTCTAATCAAAAAGACCCACTAGAAGAGTTCGAAATTCAATAAATGTACTTGCGATTCAGTCAGAGCACAAAATATTAATTTATATTCGGTGAAACTCATGTTGCACATTTTAGAGCCATGTGCATGCCAACTAAGAGATTACGTTAGTTTAGCTTGAAGTATGCCGCCCACATGGTAAAGCGTGGGCGTGTTTATTTTACTAGGTCGCTATCACACTATTAACGCCTCCTCAGTGCCATTCGTGACATTGTCTTTCTAAAGCAAGTAAAACCGCAGTTAAAAAAAAAAGCATTTTTTCCGATGTGGAGAATTAATTCTGAAATTCCTCAGATTTAAGACTCGCGCCTTCCCGCCTACATTTAGGTATCGGGCACTTGATTGATTGCTCAGTGGGACGTCGGAGCTAGGGACCGGGAGCTATATACAAAAGCGGTATCAGGTGCTGCATAACAGGGTTCGCCGGAACTTTTGAATAAACCATGAACCTTTTCTTTTTTTTTAATTTACATAAAGAGCTATCTCAATGGAATGTACGTTGCAGTTTAGGCTTCCTCGGAGTAAATGTTTTACGTAGTGGGGAAGAACCTGAAAGTTTGACTTAAGTAGATTACTCCAAAACTCTTTCTTAGATTCGCCCTCTGCCGGCACTCCCTGAAAAACAAAAAGGGGAGGAGGAGAGTGGGTTTTCCGAGGTCTAAGTTTGACTTTGGGAAGCATAAGAAGTCTCCCATTGTGAGCGCAAACTTACTAGTTTTTAATATTATTTCATATTGGGTGAGAGGCTAAGAATTCAGTAAGCGCTTGACCTCCAGCATACACTCGTTGGCTTCTGTCGAGGTTTGATTGAACTTGCGCCTAAATGTTAAGAAAGGCGGGAAAGCTCGTGATGGGGGCGACGTTCCTAATGAATTCTTAGTATGTCGCTGATTATACCTAATATCGAATGTACAAATACACATCAATCAAATTCATCGATATTTTTTTTATTACGACAGGTTTTGTGACTGCGCAGGTTGTTCTACTACGAGAAACGAGGGCATCAAATGTGACTGAAATATTTCTGAACATAGCACCATTGAAAATGTTTTTACGTTCTGATTAGTTATTATTTTCATCTTTCAAGCTCGTGAAAAAATCAGAAAACATGACTTTTGATATATCGTAACCATATAAACCCGCTTGAGAAGACTTAGATATTGCGTGGTGGTATAGGAAAGACTATCTAAAGCAAAGGTTAGGTATACTCTAGCCTGAAAAGACTCCATCGCATGAACAAGCAGGGTGTCTAAACAAAGTGATGAATAAAAAAGTTAAATCGTAATGTTTTAGGTTACAACTTGTCTTAATGAATAAGGCTTCGAATTGTAAGCAATTAAAAGCTTTATTCAAAAACAAAAACACAAACATCGGAGCGTCTTTACGAAGACGTTGGAATTCAATGAGGTATTTTCATCAATTTTAATAGCTACGGTATTTCAGGCGTACCAGCATCTCTTGTAAGTAGTTCTGTTCTTATTACACGTATAAATGAAGTGTAAATTTCTTTGACAGTGTATTCTCATTACATTTCAATTATCTTATTGATAATGTTTTTATTAATTTCGAAAATCTTTGCACTACGAGGGAACTATTTAAAATCTGCATTGATATCCGTTTAATATTTCATGGAACTGTCCCAGTTTTGAAAAAGCTTACATTGTTTGAACCGTTACAACGGTCACTGAAGAAATTCTGATGAAGTTTTCAGAATTCCCCTCATCCAGCTGAATTATGCCCGTTCCCGACTTGATTAGTAGTTCAATTATAATAAATAAATTACTGTAATTAACTTATTTTTCAAGTAAGGTTTTAGTGTACTTATTACTTGTGGCTTAATAATATTGTAGCTGCAATTTATTTACATATATCCACAGCGAGTGCATAATTTAAACTACAATCGCAACTATTTTTTTAGTTATGTCATGCTCGAGCATTGTTTTATAGTCACTGACAGGCGAACCACACTGAGGGTCTGCTTGATTGTCTATCGGAAAGCTCGTATAACTTAGGAAATGCTGAGTAAGCATCAGGGTACAGAACGTGGGTGCATACCTGTGCAGCTGTCAAAGCCACATTGCCTAATGCCCAGCCTAAACCGAGTGTGCCTTCTATTGTCAGAATGCAAAAAAAAAATGACAGTTATTAACGCATTGATCCCTTGTAAAGACTCCTGTCGTTTCTTCTTATAGTGATTGAGATCTGAGCTTTCATTGAACTTTTATAGGCTTACTAACACTAGACTTTTTTTTACTTAAAACTGCCGTGAAATCTAGGTGACGTTGCAAAATAATAACATAACTAATGCGTGTCATATTGGGACCTAAGCTCCCGTATGATATCACTACTGAAGTAGATGAAATAATAGCACGAAATGAGATGAATGAACAGTGCTGTTTCTGGAATGTTTATCGGTCACACAAGAAATAAACACATCTCATTGCGCAAGTATTATATCACCACAGCACCATTGGCGTCGGGTAGCTCTCCAGAAAGTAATGACGAAGTTATTATATGTTACATTCTTATAAAGATGCAGTATTCTAATTAATTACTTTTAATATCTTACTAATTCTAATTGGAAACACCTTTTTGGAGCAAAGTAGTTGCGATTCTAATTAAACTAATTTTATATAGTAATTTACCAAAGTTATAACTCGTTCTAGTTCTATCCATCCTGCCATATTACTTCCGTTATTCTGCTCATTTCTTTTTTTCAGGTCTAGATTTGTTCTATATTAATGATTTCGACCTACTTACTCTCTTCATAATTGTTTGAAAGAAAATCACTTCAAACGTGCAAAGTGATCAAATGAATTACTAATACCAAAAATTCTGTTAGCAGCGCGCCGGCTTTTGTAGTAGTAGACCCGCATTTTATATGGAAAGAATTAAAAACTTGAAAACGGCGGCCATGTGCCAGCAAACAGCTACACATTTTCGTTTCCATCCCGATTCCTCAAAACGTTACTGAAACAAATTTACTCCAAGTGATTGCTGCCCAATGACATAGCACAAAAGAAAGAAGGAAAAAAATAAAACCTTGGCGATTTTCTGGAACAGCAAAGTTTCAAACTTTTCAACTGTTCCGCTTCCTGTCTTCTCTAGACTTTGGTCAATGAGCCGTAGCAGAAACCCGCCACTCCAACCTCACTTATTCTCTCCGTGCGCAACCACCCGACTTTTGGACAGCGGGGCTCAACGCTCGAGTGCTCACACACTTCTCACTTCATGCTGGTCCTTGCGGGGGTGCATCCATAAAAGAAACCTCTTCTTCTTTTTTTTCGTGAGTATATATAATAATATATATGTTAGATACATACACATTCCTCGCTTATTATATTTTTGGGCGATAGTGGCACTTATTTCCGTTTTCCTTGCTGTACTGCATATTATTTATGGATGTTGACTGAGCTGATTGTGTGAAATGCATAAAAATGTCAACAGAACACTTTCTTGGTCTTTTTGATGGAACAGAACTTTAAAGTGTCTCTTCCAGTACAGTAATAATGTTTCTCGTTCACCCAATCATGGACAAAAAAAATCATTGCTGGACTCACTGAGAAATTCGTAGATACACCGTTAAAGTGCACGCAATATAGATGCGTCTGGGCCTAATGCGTGACGCATTAGGTCCAGACGCATCTCATCTGATGTTACAGCGTACGTTGGTATGGTATATTTCAAGTTTATGACAAATCAGCTAATTCGTTGACGCGTTTTAATATCAACGTAAGTTCATCCTACGTTATTTCTGTGTGTGTGTGCGTGTGTGCGTGTGTGCGTGTGTGTGTGCACGTGTGTGTGCACGTTTGTGTGTGTGTCTGTTGACCATAGGAAAACGTTTATCTCGTTTTGTAGTTCCTATTGATTATCTAGAAAGCTGCATCAGCAGAAAACAATTCCTCCAAAGTTGGGTTCAAATATTATCGCTGCTAGAAGGATTAGTGAAACGTATATACACCGTAGAAATTAATTAAGTATCGGCAATTGAATGCTCACCTCTGGTTTTGAATAAATTATGTTCAATACAAGAACACATATGAGATTTTTTTTTTATCTGAGAAAACACGTTGGTGAAGAGAGACACTTCAATCACAATAATTAACGTATATGATCGTTACAGTACTACGAAGCTCAGTGCTTCCTTGTGTTGCAACTTTTCAGAAATACCATTAAAGGCACTGGTACGCAAAAAAAAATACGTGGAAAAAATACACGTAACAATTCTTATTCTAAGCCGTGACACAGAATGCTGTCGAGCTTTCCATGTCTGGAGAAGATCAAAGGAGATGTCTTGAGACCTAACTGGAACACTTAGATAGAAGGTACTAAATTTGATTGCTGAAGTTGACCTCACAGCAAAATTCGAAAGCACACTGCAATACAACAAGAATCTAGGGTTTAATCATCACGCATGCCCAATTAGCTATGGATCAGTGCTTAGCTATGACACTCCAGCATTCCAAGGACTCATAATCATTATTAACAGCGCCACAGAACAGTGAATGCAACCTGTCAAGTTTTACGACTCGCGGCGTGTAAATATAATGTTTCCACGCTAATGGAATTTCCAACGCCGTTGTGTTTACAGTACTTGACACTTATCAGTGTGGGACCACCAGGATCTCCACTTAAGGTGCCGGGTGACGGCGGATGTACTAGGAACCAGAAGAGGATACACTTACTTACATGTTGAACAAATGGGCACGGGCACAAAACATTACGGCTTCATTAAAACGAGTTTACTGGTGCAGATACGTCCAAGGCTTGCCCCCGTCTGTTCTTTTCCCGCAATGTTGAAGCGGCAATTTGCAGGTGGTTTCAAGACGTCCGTCTTGCTCTCACTGTAATAAAGTCAATCATGTTGTATTACACCTGAGACTGCGGTGATGAAATCGGAAGAACTTTCAGTAGAAGTCTGGTTACATTAAGATTGCTTCTACCGAAAGCCTCCACGGATGAATTCAAGAAGTGTGGTAAGCTGGGCGAGTTCCTTCTTGTCTTTTTGTGCGCTGTTCTGTTCACTATGCCTCCACAGATAAGAAATATTGTAGGAGTTCTAACTTTCGGATGTAGCAGCGCGAGACAAATCGAAATGTTAGTGGTATAATATACTCATAACTATGTCGCGCATTTCACGGGAGCTTAACGGAAGTATGCACAATTCATGGTTCCCGCTAAGGTACCTCTTGAATGCTGTTTAGAGGCTAGTTCATAAATGCACTCTCCTCTGCATAAAGACAGTCAAAAAGAACCAACTGTGGAGACAGCCGAGACGCTACACACTGCCGCAAACCGTAACTTCGCCATGTCCGACGGATTAACTCCTGTAGTAATTCGGCGGACCTACCTCCCGCCAAATTTGGCGGCCTGTGTTCATGTGACAGGGTGACGTCCCGCGGCGCCAAGACGTTACGTGACTCTAAATTCCCGTTAGATATAGCGAAGAACTTCGCCGCTAAATTTAGCGAGAGAAGTTTTTGCTATATTTATCGGAGACATTTTCCCGTTAACTTTAGCGGGCCACGACGTACACCATACGCAAACAGGGATCTGGTGCGAAACCTCGCCAATAACGGCTCTCGCCTTAAAGTGACTGTCGACTACAGGAACCCCTAGAATTGAGGCAGCCACACAGAGCCAGCTCGCACGTACAAACAACACGCAGACTCAAAACGCCTCGAAAGGATCGCCATTGTTCCTCGAGGAGGTCCCTGGAACTAGGACGTCGGGGATCCCAACTACCGCAGCATTAAGTTCTATCACGCGCCGGCCTCCCCTCTGTCGGGAAAGATTGTGCAACCGGGACGGTCACTGCACTCGCGGGCAATTGAAATGCAGGAACCACCCTTCTTCTCTGTCCCTAGTGGAAGTTTCCGCCGCGCTCATCGAACACCGAGTCCACCGAGTAACTCTTCGCTGCGCTTATGCACACACAGAGGTTTCGTTCGCAAACATTCGTTCACCCCGCGAAGATCACGCAGCATTCTCTACTCGACGAATTTTTCTTTTTTCCAATGTGAATTCTTTAAAGCATTGCCTTCTCTTTTGTTAGTACAAATGTTTAAAGGGAAACTGAAGTGGTTCTGTATTTGAGAAAAAAAAGCCTCCACGATCATGAACATCAAAATTATTTGAGATGGATATACCAAGTGGCTACAACAGCACTTTCAATAGAGAGTCGGAGCCCCGCCTTCTTCCCGGCTCTTGCTGTGGGAGGAGGGAGTCGTGACGTAATATACGTATATCTCCACATTTCTGCGCCTTCTCCAGGCCTTCCCCGAGCATTCAAAAACGCTGCGATCGTTCCCTCACAAGCGGCACGCGAAATGCAGTTGAATCTTCTGGGTATGACGTACCGCCCAGCGGTTGGTTCTTTTGTTTTTCTCGCGTCTATAGGAAGTATTCACTGGCGGCCATAGCTTTGTGCACGACTGCTGAGCGCGTGCTCATGGCAAGCTTCCACAGTTCTTTTGTAACGTGCATTCCGCACACTCAAGATTGCCGGTCTTAGCAGCCTATTAATGTTGGCTCGTTCAGAGCATGCGCTCTAGACATCACCCACAAATATGACGCCCAGTGAATACTCCTTATTGATACGTTAAGCTCAGATGCTCATTATATTCGAATTCACGGAACAAAAATACGCTTAAATTCACCTCTTACTCACTTTTTTATCCAGAAGCTCTTCGGCTTCCCTTTAAAAGAGAGTTGCCGTTACATTGTTGCCGTCTTTCGGGCGATCGACCCGTGGTCGATATTCGTACGCATAATTCTTACACTTGGTTGACAAATCGGCAAAAAGCTTTATTCAGTTTTATATTAGTTCTTTACTATACATTTTTCTTTGCAGTTCTCAAAATGGGACGTCTAAAGTCGACAAATATTTTCATTTAAAAAGAAGGAGATTTTGGAATGTCCATTAATATTTCCTTGCGGCTGACGTAAAAAGTGTCAGTCCCTGCACTCATGAGGATGCGAAGACAAAAACAAATTGATGGCATTATCTAGTAAGATAAGCTTAGGCCCGCTGCGCGATCGCCTGCAGCTTCAACAGGAGATGCAAAGAAACAGTGATTCAGCTGAGTTTCATTCATCGTTGGATGCGCGTTCTAGAAAACCAGTGTTTAGGCGTTACTTAAAAAAAAAAACTGTGAGGAAATACGTTGCTCCGGTATTTGGAAATAAAGCAACGCGCCACCGATCTACGTTACGTAAAAATAAAAGGGTCACGTTACCGTTGCCAATAAAAAATAACGCACGTTACCTTGCGCTACTTTTGAATGGCGCTTTTCCACCCTGCTGCCTCCTATTGACGGCAACAGAGTTTTCGACACCCGAACAAGGGGCGTGGGCGTTCTTCTTTTATCTTTTATTTAAGTGCAATGTTTGCATGGAGGAAAGGGAGGCAAGATTTTGTAGGTATGTAAGATGAATGCAAGAGTTTATGTGATATGGCGCCTAAGAACACTAAGAAAATTCGAGATGTAATTTCTTTTCAAGTCTCGAGAAGATGTAACCAGCAACGTAACTAGGTTACCCGTTACTGGAGATAATTAGCGTAAGAACGTTATCCGTTTCGGTCTTGAAAACGTAACGAGTTCCCTATTTCGGTAACTAAAGCAATGACGCATTACGGGTAACGCCGTTACATGTAACGGCTTATCTCCAACACTGTAGGACTCTATAGTCACGTGACGACAGCTATGGTCTGGACGCCGTGCGTCTTTTACGTCGCCGGTAGTTTTGGCGCACTTTTGCTGCAGTGAAGAACAGCGTCTGTTTAAAGGGGCTGTGCGACGATGCCGGATTGGAATATGTCTCCCTTGTAAATGCTTAATGGCACCAGAGAAGCCCGAGTACGAGTCTACTCGCAAGTAACGCCACAGAGCAAGAAGTTTCTTTGTCGATGTGTATTTTCAAGGATGGACGCAAACTCTTTTCGGTTATTCTCTCCATCGCAAATTGTTGTGAAATTGTTATGAAAATTGCCATGTAAACGCAGATACGGATATGACCCTACGGCAGACTTGTACACGTTACCGAAAAAGTAACCGATTACAATTACAATTACTTCACTGCAAAAAGTAACCAATTATAATTACAATTACAGCCTCAAAAAAGTAATCGAAAAATGACTCTAAAGTAGTCGATTACTTCCCACGTTACGTTTCATTCACTTTTTTTTATTACGGTAGCATAATCTTGGGGTCTCTCGCTCAGTTGTTCCGAAAGAAAGAACGAAAAAAAATCGATTGGTTGTTTTTGCTTAGAGCTGAGTGATTGACGCCAATACACTCAATCCCTCTCGTGAAAAATAAATAAATAAATAAGATGAAAATAGCGCTGTTTAAATACATTACTCACAATAAACTGGATAGGGTAAATTTTCATACGCTAACGTAGTCTCCAATGTTCAAAAAAAAAAGTTTTGCCTCGGAAACAAAGCACATTGAAGTGGCCTAAAGATCCCTGAGGTCTTGTGCTTAGTGATTTCAAAAAAAGAAAAAAGAATGGACCGCTGCCCAGAGCTGAGTGACTCCAGCACATCTACCACCCCCCCCTCCCCCGACACGCACAAAAAAAGCAATTGAGAAGAATTGTAATGGGTAATTTTGTAATTGATTACAGCAAAAAAGTAACTCGATTACAAGGATCGTTACTCCTTAAAGGAAGTAATTGAAGCGTTACAAAATTACAGTAAAATGTAATCGATTACAAGTAATTCATTACTTGTAACGCGTTACGTACAAGTCTGCTCTATGGTGACGATAGTCAATTTCTCACTGATTTGTCACGAGCACTCAACGTGGGCACGTGACAACCAGTGCCTCGGCCCTCGGCGAGCATTCGGGCAGTCGCTCGTGTACATTCAGTACACTGACGATAACAGCCGAACCTGACAATGTCTGGAGCTTAGCATGCACCTTGTGCTTTGCCAACTCCGGTGCGGACTATGATAAACTTTAACCGCGTATAACCGGCACCAGATCATGCAGCCTCTTGTTCTAGCTGAGAGATAGGGAATTGAATGCAGCCTATTTCTTCTCAATTTCGTAACAACCTCCTTTGTAGTTTATAAAAATTATGCTTATTTTGAATGTTATTAACGCCAATGATTTATATTAAGTGGTATTTACTGAAAGTATAAAAATTGTTTCATTGCCTCTTTAAGTTTATCTTGTCTAATGTAGTCGCTCCTAAATCAGAGTAACATCCAGAAAGTAAATCTTAGAAATAATTTTTCTATCACAAACATTCTATATTAGTTGCAAATGTTGTACCAATAGCGAGTCGTACTTTCAAGGGTCAAGTTCGTAAAATGTGTGAAAGGTTGATCAGCAAAAGCAAAGGCGAGCACGAATGGCCTGCATTTCACGAACTTGCCTGAACATTTTTAAATCCTTCAGTTACTACGCAGGATTCCAAGGAATATACCTTGCGAAGAAGAGTGACTCAAATTAAAATACAAATATTAAAATCAGTCAAACTGCTCAAAACGAAAAATCTGCGAACACGCGCTATTTGTAAATATTGGGTTGCTTTATGTTAGCACCACCTGTAGTGGCGTCACTTGATCCCTGGACGTGCACGGGCGGTCAAAGCACTTTCACCTACCGCTACAAAAGTCAGCTGGCTCGTGCTCGGAGCAGGATGTCTGAAAGCTGCTAAGCGATGTCGTTCATACCATGGTGACGTTATTGCCGCGATTTCAGGATCCTAAAGACTCCCTTTAGTTGCCCGTGCCTCACGCCGCCACCGCTCGTTCGTCGGCCAGCTGATGACCGCTGGTCAGCGCCACGAGGCTCAACGTCACTCACTGCTGTCACTCTGAGAACTCTGGTATTCCTCGGTAAAAAATAGCCACTCGGCAGACAGCTCTCAGCAAAACTGCATGGAACTCTAATCGAGCGGCCGGGGATAAGCAATTACGACTGTTGACGACATGCTGTAGAGACCGAACGCGCTCAAGCCGCATCGTTATGGCTCATTTACCGCGACTGATTATATCGGATCGCGTAATAAACGCATTAGAGGTGGACTGAGGCCAAGTCGTTGCGAAACTGATGCTGCTTGATTAACTAGATTGACACCGAGCTTAGGTTATACTCCACCATGATCAGGTTACCGTAAATACATTACCGCAGATGAGAATATAGATGAACGGTCAACACGATAACTGTATTGTAGAAAAAAATTAATGTATATCGCCGGTGAGAATAGAGGCGAACGGTTTACACGATAACTGATTTATAGAAAAACTGAAATAAATAAACATATAAATAAATAAATAAATAAATAAATATTATATATATATTGCTACATATAGCGAAGCGTACTGCCTTTTCACCTTTCCTTTTACGGAACTAACTTTGATACTTTGTTTCACCATACGTGCCAGTGAAGCCGAAGCTACAAGCGCGAGCATGTCATACGCACTGAACAAAGTGTGAACTGCCCGAGCGCGCGTGCTCGGCAGGTCTGCTGAAAGTGGGAAACTCGCCTTTGTAGCCTCTGCTACGCTCGCGCCTAAAGTGAAACGAATATGGTTATCGCTAGCTTAAGTTCAGTTACGCTTTACTTAGCAGCAATTGTATTTTTATACAAACAGTGCATGTAATGAAACAATTATTAAAAAAAGTAAAACAGGTTATTCGCACCAATGAAAAGATTATGGCAAATTAAACGTAGAAGTGAAAAATACATAGCTGCTCCGAGTGTTATTGGAAGTTTATAGAAATTTGTCTCGATAGAGTTTATCGCCACGTTGTCTGGCAGTGAATTCTAATATAGAGACAACATGGCAAAGTGTGATTTTGTTTTCATCTATTCAAAATAGCAATTCAGACATGACCAAAAAGGCCAGCAATTCAGCAGTTACCTAACTAAGCTTTACTTAATGTGCCAGCCTATGGCGGAAGCTGTGACGAATGTTCGCCGAACCTAATATATAATCAGCGAAAGCGGTGTCTCCCCTCAAGTAAATTTTCCGTGCTCTTTCCTCCTCCTCCTGCGCCTGCCTCTCTTATCTCCTCTTTTTTAATCTCCGTCTTTGTACCCGCCTTTCTTTTCGCTCCCAGAAAATAGTTTGCCCGCCTAGAAAGAGCGGCCAATATTGTTCGGGGATTTCCTTTCTCCTTCAGGGCTATACCAACTCTAAAAATCCTCTATCTCCTAGTCGGGAAAAAAAAAAAAAACAAGCACTGTTCGTAAATATATACAAATTAAGTTTATCCAGAATGTCATCTTATATTAGCCTTTTTTTCTGCGTTGTTATTCTCTCCTATCGTTAATCTGCTCGTCTTTACCTGAACCAATCTTCTTATAAACCTTTAGTGTTTTTCTCAATCCCGCTGGTGCCTTTACGGTCAATATAACCTTGCCAAAAAAAGGACACCAAAATATTTAACATTCACATGGTATAGGTACGTACATGACTTTGCTTGCGCCTAATTTTAGTTCTTTTCAATCGTCTATCTCATGAAAAAGCTCATATCTTTTTTTTTAAACATGAAATGTTTTTACTGCAACTCTCCAGTCCCAAAAATATCGTCCGTCCGTCAGTCTGTTAGTCTATATTCCGCTAAATTTTCCGGGGAAAGTGGCGTCACCTGAAGTCACGTGTCTTATATGTCAACTCAGTTTTCCCGATAAATTTAGAGGGAAAATTCACATCGCCTGGTTAAAACATCACTTCAGTTTCCTCGGTAAATTTAGCGGGACATAAACGTCAAGTGACATATGTACTAATAAAGAAAGAAATTTACCCGCTGGGAAAATTCACGTCCTGAGACCTAGGCACAAATCCAGTTTCCCCGCTACATTTAGCGGAGGATCTCGACGTGACGTGACCCATACAACAGTTCCGTTTTTCCGCTATCTTTTGCGGGAACATATTTATTTATTTATTTATTTATTTATTTATTTGAAAATACTACAGGCCTTTTTCAGGCCCTGGCAGGTTACAGGCAACAATACACAATAGTACCATATACAACGCTAAGAAGAAAAAAAACGACAAGACATAAATACATAACGACGGATAATATAGTACATATAAATTCAAACAAGCAATCACACAAAAATTAAACACTTACAGTTTTCATCTCATTCAGCAAAGGGTACTGTACAGAAATACATCCTTTCATCAGATTATATTCAACGAATGCTGATACAAAAGATGAATTTTTAGGATATTCTACATGTTAAAATCAATGACATTTTGGCTATAAATTTTCTTAAAAGTGCTTAGTCAAACCATCAACGAACGACTGCAAATTTTATTTAATTTCTCCGGCAACAAATTCCAATCTTCAATGCTATGAACAAAAAACGAATAGTTGAACGTGTCATTATGGCTGATTTACGGTTTGATCATTTTACTGTGGTTAGTTCGATTAGAGTGACTACGTTGCGTGACGCACCCATTCCCTCACCAGTTCCCTAACGAATTCCCTATAATGCATTTCATTCATTATACGACTTCAAACGTAAGAGTCGAGGTCAATTCTTTTTTTCTTCTTTTTTCCTTTTATGCAAGCTAGTATTTCCAAAGCTGACTTCCTGCCTTCTTAAAGGACGAAACGTACGTAGCATTTTCTTTCGTACAAAATGCGCGTTCCCAATGCCGTTCTTACCATTTACTCTGGCGCTCTTTTCCACTTCCGGTCCGGGAAGGGGCGGGTCCGTGCGAACGCCGCTACTCCCTGCAGAAAGAAGAGGCTTCCTTCCTATATGGCACGGAAAGTAAAAATTTCTAAGCGGTTTCCTTCTCTTGCTTGTTCATCTGGCTTTAAGCAAACAGAGAAAATGGCAACAAATAGCATTTCATTTATAAATCCTACAAGCTGTCAACAAAATCGGTATTTGTTTTTTTACCCAAGAAATAAACAATACGTACCGCCAAACGCTCAGTGTCCGGTCAAATTAGGGCTAATGGTCCTGGCTTTTCTGTTCTTGTTATTAAAGCATAACATACAATTTTCGGACCTTTTCAATAATAAAATAGCTCTAGACGAAGCCCAGTGATCCATGGCGGTGAAAGGAATCAGCTACTGGGAACGAGTCCGATTTTCCCACCGAAGGTTTCAGGAAGTCACCTGTAACTTTGAATAAGATAACGCTTATTTCTGAAACTTCGACATCTAGTCTGCAGCACTAGAGCTACATTTGGGAACAAACTGAGTGTTCGGTGATTTGTAGTGCAATTTTGCGGGGAACTTGCACATTTTCTTTGGGGGTGCACGCTGCACGTTGAGCACCTACTCTATTCCCCTCCCTCCCCGCCATCGTGAAAGAGCTTCGGAGGTAATGTTCGAAGAAAAAACAAAAAATATCTACGCGAGCAAACAAAAGTTTGGCATTCCTCATGCTGCACCTTATGTATTGTACATGCATGTAGATGATAAAGTTAACGAAGGCGATGTTGTGTATCGAGTAATTTTGACAGCTCACTAGCAATCCACGTTGTACGCAGTAGGTAACTACTTTATGTATGTTTGACATCACTAAGAGTTCATGGAGCTATTTTTCACTATTGTACTGCGATAAAATGGGACCGTCTTATTGACTTTTCTTTAAATTTATTGCAGAATTTTTGTAATCCCCGAGCAGACCAAAGTTAATAAAATAAACCAACACCAAGCGTTTTTTTTTTGTTTAATTAAGACGCAATATTTGCAAATTTATTCGAATAGGCCATCTGCCCGCCTTGTAGTGCGGGGTGGATATAATCTAAAGCTGTCAAGCGAAAGAAAAAAAAATGTTTCTTTGAGACATAAAATGTTTGTTGTTGTTGTTGTTGTTGTTGTTGTTGTTGTTTTTTTTTTGGGGGGGGGGGGGGTTGTCGTTAAAAGCGTTGACAATATTTGCCGAAACATCTGAACAATTCATCTTTTTAAGGAATCGAAAGGTTCTGATAGTTAACACGCTTACACACTCCGAATTCCGGCACAAGACTCTTGCTTGAGAACATTCTGTTGCTTCTTTCATAGAACATAAATATATTTTCCTACCAAAAACTCCAGAACCATACATTCGAAAAAAGATAGATTGCTGACACGTACAGCAATGTTCCAACTTATTTATTCTTTGCACTGCAAGGGAAACCATCAATATGTTAACCTATTGTTCTGCCCCGCTCTCTCGTTTATAATGGGGTAGGCATCAATCTTGCTTGGAATCAAGCTGCTGGTGACGTGACAAGCTTCCAAACAACTGTCGAAGAAATATATATACATTCCACATTTATATTACTAAGCCTTGTTTACAACCGTAAGTATGGTGTTCAAACGAAATTTCTGTTGTCGTCAGCGCCATGTGGTATTAAGCGTGCATTAAAGGCTGCACTGGCCGTCACAGGAAGTGGAAACGTTGCAACCACTCTGCGGGATTTTTTTTTTTTTGGTTTCACCGCGGATAATAAAACATTTGCAGTTGTTTGTCATGGTAAACTCGTCTAGGCTGATTAGTTCAAAGCGGTGAATACACTCCCACCGTCTGTGTCTACACCCTCCGCGCTGCACTGCGAAAACTATGATTCTCTATTTAAACTGTTCAATCGATGGGAAGGCGAGGAATATCAATCCCCCCCCCCCCCCAAATGATCGACGAGCCTCTGTGACCAAGGAGTCCACCCTTTCATTGAAGCATGGTACCTACCGTCGCAATATTCGTTGGTAGAACTGGTAAAAGAATAAACGATTATTCGTGTTTCTAGTAAATGACAGTGTGGTACTATACAAGGTGTTTTCTTTCTTTAAAATCTAAGCAATAAGAATTTTTCTAGCGTTGTTATTTTTTTTTGTTTAAAGCTGCGCGATTTTTTTTGCGGCATCTACCTTAGTGTTCTATCCTTGCCAATAATGTGTTGGGGTTCACGGATCAACTCAATAGAAAAAAAAAAGGTTCGGGAGCAAACAAAAAGAGCTTGAGCCAATGGTAAAACATTTTAGACTTCTTTCTCGCGTCACGTATACCCGAAAAGGCAGAACGTCTGAGCGTGCGCCTTGTGTTTCGATCCGGGATTACGCGAGATTTACGACGCTGCTCGTCGTTTAACGGCTCTCGAGAGAAGGGCATGCGACCGCTCGCATTATTCTCTAGCTCCTCGATGCGATGTATCTCGAAGCCCGGTATTTTTCTCCTTCGGGCCCGCCCAGCGAGAACAAAAGGGGGCGCGAATTGTAAGCAGGCATTTTCCTTTGAAAGAAAGAAGTGTACGTGCGAAGAATCGGCGCCACTCGCAAAGATCCGTTGTTGGCGCAGGTGCAGGTGACGTTACACTGAACGAATCTTGAAAGGACTCGAGAGCTTTCAGTCCGCCACCGCCCCAAGCACCCAAACAATTCCCTCCAATTACTTTTCTACGTCATTCTTCCGAAACTTGCCGAAAAACTTGAGGCACTGCCGAGGTCCCGAGGGAGCGAGTGAACATTTTACCTCTTGCCTGGAAATTTCTTAGCGGGTAATGAAACCGCTCTTTCGACATGTTATCGGAAGTTCTGTGTTATAATTACGTTTTCATGGCCGGCCTATACACTCCGACTTGTCTGGTGTTTTTTGCTAGAGCGTAAAGTTTGAGGTGCACGCGTTGGGATTAGGACAGACAAAAGGGGGCAGGTGTATTCGTGTTCAGAAAAGAGCAAAGCCGAGGATCTCGCTGAAATTTAGTCATAAAACGTCTCAACTGAAGTATTTCGGCATTTTTCGGACTGAAGAAGAAGGTACCGAGGTGCATGCAGGGGTATCGAGAAGCAACACCCAAAACGAAGTCAAGGCGTGAGCTCAAGTGAGAAGAACGAGATCCTATCCGCACGAGCTTAACATGTTCGTTCAAACTACTATGCAGCCCACTTAATATTTTTAATTTCTACTGTAAATATTTTAGGTAGGGCGTAAGCAATGCCATTATCTTGTTGGGAAAAAGACAAGCGCCGAAAGACTAGGACAAAGTAAGGAAACGACGACACAAGGCGCACTCGCAACTGAAGTTTTATTTTTGGAAAAACATAGTCTTAGATACACTTTTTAAAAACACCCCACGTCACTTTCCACGTGCTCACTCTTTATCTAAGAATATATTTATCTGTCAGGGCCACGGAAGGTTCGCTTATGCACTTTTTAACACTGTTAGAAGTTGCATTGAGAGCAGCGGTGAAACAGCCTTTCGTAGCACTTGCGTGATAAGTGTAGAGGGTTTCGTCGAACTGTTATCTTTCTATCTTGACCACACCTGTGTCTCCTTTGGTGGAGAGGTGTTTTTGCAAAAACAGGGTATCTGCATTGGTTCGCGGGTTGCGCCTATTCTGTGCGACATTTTTTTAGCACACTGCGACCAAGCTATTCTTGAGAGGCTCGGAGGTGACAGCCTTTTTAAAATATACAGGTATGTCGATGATTACCTGGTCATCGCCCTCCCAGGGAACAAGCTCACGGATAAGAAGGTGGCTGACGTAATCGGCACGTTCACGTCCTGCTCTCATGGGTTAAAATTCACTCATGAGAGGACCACGGAGGGCTCGTTACAATTTTTGGATTTAAAACTAAAATTCTTAGATGACCATGTGTGCTGGGCTTATGAGCCTCGCTCCAAGAAAGGTGTACTCCCTTTTAATTCTGCTCACTCTAAGTTAGTTAAAAGAGGTATTGCCTCTTCGTGCCTCGGAGCCGCTCTGAAAAAATCCTGTCCTGAGGAAATGGGAAGGAGCTTCCTCCTGCAGGTAGATCGGCTCGCAAGTGCGGGTTTTCCGCTGAGATCGATTGTTGAAGCTGCAGAGGGCCTTAAAAAGAAATTTAGGGGTGTGGAAAGAAACGTTCATGAACGCCGAAAAATGAGAACCGCTGTAATCCCTTACATTCACGCGGTATCCCATAACTTGAAAAAGGTAGCGGAACGTTACGACGTTCCCGTCGTCTTTTCAGCCCCTAAAAGCTCTCTGCGTTATGCAGGAAAATCAATGATCCTGAAGGGAAGAGTGACGAGTGTAAGAAAAAACACCAGAATAAGTTCGTGGAATGTCAGACCGGTGTTGTGTATGACATTCCGCTTTCCTGCGGTGGGTCTTACGTAGGCCAAACTGGGCGCTGTGTAAATGATCGCGCGAGAGAGCACGCAGCTTCCTTGAAACAGTCACCTTCTGGGCACCTGGCTGTGCATTGCGACCGATGTGAGTGCACACCAGTTTTCAATGACTTGGCAATCCTGGGGCGATACAGCAAAAAGATTACCAGGGAAATTCATGAGGCGTATGCAATAAAGGAGAAGGGTGCAGATAAGTGCATAAGCGAACCTTCCGTGGCCCTGACAGATAAAGAGCGTTTATTCTTAGATAAAGAGTGGGCACGTGGAAAGTGACGTGGGGTGTTTTAAAAAGTGTATATAAGACTATGTTTTTCCAAAAATAAAACTTCAGTTGCGAGTGCGCCTTGTGTCGTCGTTTCCTTACTTAGTCCTAGTCTTTTCGGCGCTTGTCTTTTCCCATAATGAACCAACTGGCTTAACTCACCATTTTGTTTTATTGTCTTGTTCCACAGGCGGCCTTCTCGGTTATTAGCTGGTTTTTACGTGACACGAGCAGCTATTGCTTAACCCGAAATAATACACACACAAATATATCGTCCAAGGCAAAAAAAATATATATGCACACATAATTTAACTATTACCTTTGAACACCAGATAACGCGGTGTCTTTCTTTAAGCGTGACTGAGCTGTCGTCTTCCCTAATATATTTTGGGACCGTTCTACTCATATTCTTTTGTTCATCATTGTTTGTCACAAAAAAAAAATCAAGGATAGTGGCACTTCTAGGCTTGTGTGTCAACAAAATCTGACTTGTCTGTCGACGCAAAATCGTGTTCCACAAAAAGTGAATTTTATTATATGAAATTAAAGCTTATTATTCCACAATCCATTTCACAATGGTGAACCGCTAGGTTTATTTGTGAAATAATTATATGGTACGTTCGCACAACTAGAGTAGGTAGAGTACGGCACTTCAAGCACGATCGAGCGATCGCCATTTCTTCCCGTCTTACTCTCGAGGTTAAAACGAAGTGTTTATTAATCTACTAGCATGGTCTAAAGAGCACCTTCGGGGAGCCGACCTTATGAGTAATCTTTGGTGCTCCTAAAAACCCTGTCGATATAAAACACAATAATAAAGCGTCAAGTTTTTCTGTTGTTTTTTCATCGCAGTGATGCGCAGTTATACATACACATCGCCACCGACAGAGCGTCGTTTCCCCTGTTATAAACAGCAGCGAATAACCTCTGAGGCGCAATCACGCTTACAAAGAAAGGCAGTTGAATTCGATTGATGTCAACAGGATGTGGGCGTGCTGTAAAAGCTCGAGCCCTATAGTCACCGCCAGCTTAAAATGCGTAGGAATTATCTCATTGTGCTCACTTCTCTCGTTTTGTAGTTTGGACGTCGGGCGTAGTTGTCGGCTAAGGCATCAATCTCATTGGCTGCGGAGCAATATTAAGCTGCTCGGTACACGCCATACCCTGCGCTTCTTAAGCCGTCAGTGATACTAGCGCAAGATCGACCTCCAGCAAGCAGCCATGTCAAGCCACACAACCTGGACGGTCGAGAACAATCTACGCCAGCATAAACTACATGGAAAGCAATTGATAAGTATCTAAGTAAATAAGTGAGTAGTTTTCCTGTATTAAACTTTAGAAAGCAGGGTGATAGTATTTCATTTCATTTATTTCTCCTTAGGGGCCCCATGGGTTAATAGTAGATACATATAAACACAAAAATAGAACAAACAAATTGATGTAAAATCAATAGTCACAGTAATGCATATTAAAATTGTTAAAATTTATTGGATATGTGCAGCCACTGATTGGCGAAAAGTGGATTGGTCAGTAATAAGGATGATTTTTTTCAGGAAGAGAGTTCCAGATAGTTAAGGCACGAGGGAAGAATGACGTATTAAAGGCTAGCGTTTTGCCTGTTATGCGTTTGATGCAACGGCTGTGATTGAGGCGTGACGAAATTCTGTCAGGAGGTGATATCAGGGAGTCAAATAAGTTGGTGCTGGTGTGGTAAAATTTATGTAAGAGACATAATCGAGACATTATTCTGCGGTCAGAAAGCAGTGGAAGCTCGAGAGTAAGTTTAAGCTGCGTCACACTGGTGTCGCGGGAGTATGCTGATGAAATGAATCGGGCTGCACGATTTCGAATTCCTTCCAGACTGTCGCTGAGGTGAGCTTGTGACGGATGCCAGATGGACGAGGCATACTCGAGCTTGGGGTGGACGAATGTAGTGTACACTAGTTGCTTTAGGTGAGAAGCTGCTGATTTTAGATTCCGCTTTAAGTAGCCGAGAGTCCGTGAAGCATCAGCAGTGATGACGTCGATATGTTGAATCCAAGAAAGTGTGGAAGCCAGATGGTTACCGAGGTACTTGTATGAGGGAGTAGAGCCAATTGAAACGCCATCAAGTGAGTATGAGTAAGAAAGAGTAGATTTTTTCCGCGTGAATGATACAAGTTTGCACTTCTCGTAGTTAAGAGACATAAGCCATCGATCGCACCAAGTGTTAATTATTGTTAGATCACTCTACAGGGTGATATGATCTGAGCAGTTTGCGACTGGACGGTAAACAACGCAATCGTCTGCGAACAGCCTAATTTTTGAGTCGATGTTATGCGGAAGATCATGTATATATATGAGAAATAGGAGTGGGGAGAGTCCTGCTCCTGGGGAACGCCTAATGTTACGTTAGCAAGGGGTGATTGATTATTGTTAGCAATGGTAAACTGAACTCGCGACGTAAGAAAATCCCGAATCCAAGAAATTATAGTTTTGTCAATACCGAGCATTGAAAGTTTAGAGAAGAGGCGATTATGAGGAACTCGGTCGAAAGCCTTGGAGAAGTCTAGGAATATGGCGTCTGTTTGATAATTGTTATTTATTTTCATTTATTTATTACTTTTGTGGTGCCCCTCAACAGCCCAAGAGCCTACAAGAGGGTGCACCAAAGTGCGTACATAGCAAGAACACAAAACAAAAAATACAGAATACAGAAACATGCCTAGAAAGAAAAAAAGTTTACATGTTTGATAACAGCACTGATGCAAAAACATGCCCAGTTAAAGTTTAAATTTGTAATATCAAAAACGAAATGTGATCTCCGACATTGCAAAAACTGATGTGAAGAAGGTTGTACTCCTAGCTACATTGTTATTCGTTATATTATTCATATTAATGTGCAGGCCATGAGTGAATTCGGCAAGCTGGGTTTCGCAAGAGCGATTTTTTAGGAAACCATGTTGGTGAGAGTAAAAAAGTTGATCGAGTGCAAGTGGTTGATTATGTTGAGGCTGAGTATATGCTCCAAAAGTTTTGATGGGACGCTTGTTAAGGATGTAGGACGATAACTGGATGTAATGTGATCGGTTAACATGTTTATGGACTGGTACTATTTTCCCAAGTTTTCAATCTTTTGGAGAGCGGCCACAAGAGAGGGATTGCGAGAAGATTAATGAAAGATACGAACTGGCGATTACATCGATGTTCTTGAGAATTTTGGAGTTGATATTGTCCGACCCGGCTGACGATGGAAGCTTCAGTTTGTTAATAGACACCCCTAATCTGCCGCAGCCTGCTCAGTCTTCCCCAAGAGAGGTCTGATGTCTCTGCTGATGGATGAGGAATTTATAGCTGGTGCTGAATGACCGCTAGTTTGGGTTATTTTAAAAGTTAAACGCGCAGAGTGAAGCACGAATGCACGATTGCAATAAAGAAAAAACAAATAAGCACGAATGCACGCCGGTACGCTGATGGAATATTGCTGAAGAACTCTAAACCATAAAAATAGACTCTACCCAGAATGAACTCCCAGTCCTTCGAATTTAGAGGAACCCCACTACCATCTCAAATATAATTGTTATTCTATTTCAAACTTATCTGTATTTATATTTTTACGGGCTATCAACTCGGCATCGATCGAGAGAGTATGTCATTATTAATGGGCCACGTGCACGGCCTTGTCGCATCTTACGTTTTATATAGTTTTTTTGTTAAATGATTTGTTGCACGCTTGGGTGTGTTTCAGGTGCTACCCAAGCCCTCAGGATGCATATCCTGTTCGTCTCGAGACCTAGATTATTTTAGCTGCCTACACTAGAACATAGCCGCCTCGGTGGCTTCAGGCAAAGCCCCGCCCTACGGATGCCCAGGCGGCGTGCTCAAGTCCCGGCCGTGGTGCCTGTAATCTGACGGAGGCCTATTGTGGTGGAGTGGCGTACGCGAGATTTCGTTTGTACGTCGATTCCCAGCTGCTACAAATTGATCCTCAGTCGTGCCAGATGCCTTTATTCATTTGGCATGTAAAACCACCAAAATGCTTATACACTACAACATTAATAGAAGTCACTACTATAACATACTCTAAGATTTATACTGTATAGCACAAGATCAAAGTGTAAGATGCCATATTTTGTGCAGAAAAAGTGCTTCGTCATATTTGATTGCTTTCGTTTTTTATAAAAGACGTTGTACGCTATTAAGATGTTTTACTTGTCCAATTAAAACATTCGAAAAGTACGTCAGTGCATGCTTTCGTGCAGACCTCTCAAGAGAACATCCCTGCCCTCTACCGGCCATCACCGACTGAACATTTAGCAAAAATGCTATTCCAACGTAAATCAAAGTAACCAGAGGTTAAAAAAAACGTGATATCTGGCATTTTTTTAGTTAGGTTATTTTCAGAAGGGACGTAATATGGTATGTCGAATACATCGTCTCATTTCAGCCCAGCACACACTCTTTCCTTAGAATCACAGAGAATAACACAACACGCTTGCAGAAATCAAGCAGTTCCTGTATGTGCAACGTGTTCTACTAAGCTACTCCATCTTATTAGACTACTTGTTCTCCTTAAAAAACATAAACAAGTTCTTATTCTAAATTAATATTCGTTTTCAGCGGGGAAGCATGTTAACCCAAAATAAAAATCTTGTGCCTAAAATTATATCGTGACAATGTAACAAAAACATTAATGTTACTTGTACCTACGTGCACACTAATATTGTTGCATTAAAGCGCTTGAATTATCTCGTTTAAGGGCAAAGACACTACGGATGTTAGAACACTGGATGTAAATATTTTTAGTGAGTATAGTCATATTGATGTTCGGTGAAAAAAATACCAGTACTAACATACGCATCAGAAGCCGATTGCGAGGAGTCCTTTAAGTTCGTTTTACTAAAGGTTCTTCAGGGGCTTACTTTCGATATATAAAATTTGAACTGTTTGGTATAAAAAAAAAATAGGAGCGCGGTTTTTTTTTTTAAGGATAATTAGTCTTAATTTTTATTTGTCATAGTTCATCTTCCTTTAAATATTCAGCATTGAGGCCAGGGTTGTATCCGATAATTGATTGTGGCTATTTCAGACGATTCATCCGCTTACTAGATAAGTATCGTCTTATGTCTGAAGCGCAAAGAAAACAGTCTTGAAGAAGCGGAATGCTGCCCTCTAAACATCAGCAATACAGAGGCATGAAAACCTGGAGCGGCTGAGAAGTAAACCACTCTTGAAGTAGAAAAGAATAGGCAATGCCCGCTTTTCTTTTTAATTTATATGTTCTATGTAAAATGTTTATCCATATTATTGGTTATAAAACATCTCGAAAAAATTAAGGGATAACAACAACTAGCTTTTAAATGAAAAATGCAATCGACCATAAAATCACGGTCGTACTCAAGCTGCAGTACGGTTATGTAATCGGCTAAATGGACCTTTATGAGTGTATTAAATTCTAAATAAAAGTCGTCATTTATTTTAAAATCTCAAATAGCGCTAAACAAACTCTCTGACAATATAGCAATAATTGTGATTGTACACCACAAAGATAGCATACATACTTTGCTCATTGTTTTATATATTTCGTTATGACGCTCTTTTGTTGTGATAGTGCTTAACCATACAACAGTTGCCTCCTGGACACTCCATTCATAGCAGGAACCTTCTCTGACCTGAAAAGTATGTTTTGCAGAATCGGAAATAATATCTGAATTGAAGCGCGGCTTTCTGATATTTTCACCGTCTTCTAGCCCTATTCTCTGACGCTTCCCTTTTTTTATTTCAGGTACGAAACTCGTAAATCCCTAGCATTTTTTTTAATTAGGGGTAAGAAACATTTGATAAAGATAAACTAAAGTCAGCTTAATTATTGCTGGACACGCTTTTGCGGTGACATAAGGTTTCTTTATAATACGCAACCTGACCATACCAATTACTTAGTAGCCAAAATGAGCTCTGAGGTTTCTTTAGGCAGATTTTATATGGAATAGTGAAAAGAATATTGCAGCCATTATATATGCCTCACTAGGATAGAAGGCCACCTTATCTAAAAATTTTCCCATGTTATAGGTACAAGTTCACAAACGTGAGGTCACTAAATATAGAAGTGGTGAATGTATAAGTACACCGTATGCAACTTTTAGGTTGAATTCATATTTATAGAATTGCGTTAATCGTTTGGTGTAAACGCTACGTGCCAAACTATCGTAGGTCCTTTTGCACTAGCTGATAGCAATAAAACAAAATATGACGTGGACCAAATATTTTTGTGCAGCGCTAAACTTATTCACATACAAATCGGCCGCCGCCCAATAAAAGAACCTAACCGATATATTTTGAACCGCGAGAAGATTTGGAAAGTGAATGAAATTTTGCAAACTAGTGATTAACAGCGACAACATAGTAAATACTGTATAACTGCTCATTAAATAACGCAATCAGAGAGCTGATGAAACGGACGTTGGCTCCTGTGTTTAGCTGATTAAGTCTCTGCAGTCCGAATCAATTTTATATAAAAATAGCAATTGAATTACAAGAAAGCGCGGTTCAAATATGTGTGTCAATGCTCCAAATCGCTCGCCAAGGAACTGTAAGGGGTCAGTGAATTGTAGCTACCTTTAGTGCCTATCGCTTTTAACAACTGGCGAATATGGTCACTTTATCTTCTACCTACAAATGAACACCCAACATATAACAATGCGAAAAAAAGGGAACAACATTTAAGGTCTGCAAATAAAAGTAGGCTGACAAGCAACGTCACTGGCATTGAGCACGTTCGAGCAAGAAATGGTGTTGTTAGGTGTATAAAAACATGTTTTAAATTTAAAAAAATCTAAACTATTTGGTATTCTTTATGCATACTCAAAACTCACCACAAAAATAACTGCCCATTATTTTTGGGATAATACAAGTTATTCCGTAACGACACCATAACTTCAGCAATTTCACTAAACAGGAGCTTGAGTAAATGGATCTAAATCATCGCAAAGCTCTTCGATTTTAAGTACAATTAACTTTAGACAGCGGCGGTAATGATGCAATTGAAGTAAATGCGCCTAATTTAAAAGAAGTGTTTCTTTTCTTCCACGGTATAGTGTACGGTGTAGTGTTCCTAACGACATCGGAATCGCTAACCGTTTACGCAACGCGTTTTTTGAACCTACATGAAGATAAATCGTAATTTCGTTTAAACTCAGCCAATTTGTTCGCTGTTCTATCTACTTTTTTCCTATACCGTAAACGCTCAACTCGTATTTTTTTCTTTTCATATAAAACAGGCGCTCGAAATAAAAGTATATATACTTCTATAATTGAAAACAAAATGACTTAAGCCGCGGGCACGTACCAGGCACGTCTCGGAAACTTTCGAAGCGCCTCTTTAGAAATGCGTAAAAATATGTCAAATCAAGAATTAAAAAAAAAAAATCGTTTTGTTTAGTAAAACGTTTTGCAGGATGGGGCAAAAGGCTGCTCATGTCGCTTGACTAGGCCCCATCTCCCTCCCCTGTACCCTTTAGCAGCAGAGCGGTATATACTTTGCAAATCGTGGAAATCGGCTGAGCTCATGAGCTAAGCTGTAGGTCTCGCTTTCTTGGACCACTTAAGTTAGAAGTAAGATTCGTCTTTCAAAATCTCACACGCTTTAGTCATGTAATATAAAACTTATTTACTTTAATGCTTACATCTGGCATAATTTAAACTCATGTCAATGTGCTAATAATTATCTACATCTGCTGTATGCTACAGTAAAGTTTAAGTAAAACATTTCTACAAATCTAAATTATTAGGTATCTGACTATTTAAAGGTGGGAATAAAAAACGAATTATATAAAAAAACGCTTTACGTTTGCAGGTTTACTGATTATTGCTATGAATTCACCTAAACGGTTACTTGTGCCTTTATAAATTTTGGATATCAGCAATGTCCCAAAATAATTGCGAAGTCCAGTAGTCTGTCAAGGTGAAATAATTCGAGCCATGTTATTATATGAGATAATTGACTACACAAATAGTTCAGCCCAGTTACGTTCTTTTTTATTTGTCCCACGTTTTATTTGCTTGTTCTAATGTTACTTAACTTGTCACTGAGTCGCCCGTTTACACCTTCTTTATAATATTCGACACAAACAATCAGTAGGAGCATTCATCTCTAACTAATTATATTAGGAGCATCTAAATAACCTGACACTTTTTTTATTAAAACAAAACTACACGACCATTTACTCCTAATCAAACCCGGCAGTCATTTGTTTCCCCAATTACCGTCCAAATCTCGCAATTTAGCAGTAAGACAAAAAGAAAAAAAGGCTTGCTCGCAGACTATTGTTTACATATTTGTACGTAACCGCATTTCGCCATGCCTATAAAATATATTTCGTAAGTTGTAATACGAAACAAAGAGGACAAACATTACTATTCTTTACTCCCGTCAAAAGCAAAAAAGCAGACAATAAACACTCTTTTATTTAGAACCTTCGGCCCGCTGTTTTTCCGCTTAGCACCGGACGCAATTCAAACGAGAATCTAAAGAAGTATATGTGTGGACAGTGTAGATTATATTTATCGGAATACGTGAAAGCAAGAAATGAAAAGGGCGAAACGAAGACGACGGGACGCGACCGGGACAGGGCGTACACGTCTTACGAAACAAAGCACTCCTGGACCGTCCAGAGTCGTGAGCTCGCAAATTCGTCCGTACGTTGTTTGATAGGTCCCCGGTGACCTCGCGTTTTCTCCGGACGCCACATAGTGCCGTACGAGAGCACAATTTCTCCTAATTTGTCGGGAAAGGGGCGAGCCTAATGGTGACCCTACTGCTGAGGCATTCCGATCGAGACGGAGAAGGAGCACCAACAACGACGTCTGCAGGCCATCCGACGGGGCAATTGATTTTGACCGGAGGTCCCTTTCGTGCCCTTGCAGGACTGGACCTTACATCGTTATTTGCAGGGATCTTAATGGTGGGTGTGCGCGACACGTGGAAGCAGCAAACAGAGCAGGATGGAGTTTCTTATAATAGTAAATTATTCTGCAAATCTTGAGTGATAACGGATAGTAGTCATGAACGGTTAATGTTTAATAACTCCTAGTAAACACTGGAGATGCGCCGTTTGTTTATCCACGATGTATCGTTTAAGAGGGTTTCTGAGATATGCTGTTGTTTAAAGTGCTTTAAACCTTTATTTTTCAATGTGAACATCAAATTAGATACTGGTTTTGTGCCCTAGTTGGCTACCTGAAAGCACCAGAAGCGTGAGCGCCGGTTGTTGGAATGAAACCAGGCTTCTCCAGGAGTTTCTTATATTTGTTGGTTCAAGATTCTTACAGAGCGCCTACGGCACGCTGAAACATGGCGCGTTCAAATTATGGCGCGTGCACATATCTCTCCTTATATAGGACGCTCTAGTTTTTAATGTTCTGATCGTTTGGTGTTTGTGTTTTCTTGTTGTTTTTTAATCGTAGTGAACAAGCCCGGGCTGTCGCAAGTTCGTTTTATTTTCTAGTGGTTTCTACTAGAAGAAAGATTTGTGCCATAGATGCCCAGAGGGATTCTGAAATCACATCGCTGTACAAAACAAATACTACTTAATTACTCACCTCAACATCGTTTGGGACATCTTGAGGAGGGCAAATAATAAACATTTCAACACAAAAACACTTAATTTTCCTGAATTTAGGTGCACGGTGTATTTAAGGACTACGTGAGCCTTAAACGTATTTCGTTGTCAAGCATAGATATATATCGTTAGGTAAAGTAATCAGTCATTTCTGTTGCCTACTGAGTTTAAAGGACTGCCGCAGCGTTTTGAAATGAAGGACAACAAATGTTCAAATCAAATGAGCCAAATAAGACAAATATTTTAACCAGTTAATTAATGTGGCTTGGGTGATGACAGATCTAATTATAACTTTTCATTCATACCCTGACGTCTTCGGTGATCGACTACCTTATCTCGAAGAAATATATTTTTTTTTTTATTTAAAGTGTATTTTGCAATTATTCGAAGTCATTGCTTAAACACCCTGATAGTTCAAAACGCGTCTCAGCACCGGGCTAGCCCGAGGTAAGCCAGACCTTTCGAACTACTCATATTTTCTTGTTGCTTCTACAGGTTAGTCCACTTTTCTTGCTAAGTGTAAAAAAGAAGAAAACAAAACACGTAGTGTCTCTTTACGTGTCTTTCTATGCTCACAAGTTTTTTTTTTTTTAATATGTATAATATTTGTGAATGTGTTGCTATAATAGCTCGCGCAAGGTTTCCGAACACATCGAGTATAATTAAACATTTCAGTGGTTTTCCCCTCTGCAATGTCTTTGAATCTAAAGATTAAAATAAATATATAAAAGTCAAATAGTACAAGGCACGATACAAAGTATAGTAACATCGAATTAGCTAACACGTTTCGCCAAGATTGATGCTTTTGTATATTCGGTGCATAACTCTGACTTTATTAGCCCGCCAGTTCGTGAACACAGAATTCCTAAAATTAGTTCTACCAGCTTCACTGCTCTTAAAAAGTAGGACCAAAACATGTTTCACCTTCGTCGTCTTTCTTTTTTCATGTTTTATTAGTTTTTTTTTTTACACTGATCGCCTTCAAAAGCCGCCATAGCTAAGACAACAACTTTCTTAAACACACTATTTCACGTATAGTATTTTTCAAAAGTTTAGAGACCACGGCGCGCGTGGCCTGAGCGGGCTCGCTCGATCCGTGCAAGCGGCTCTCTTTTCGTCGGCGCTCGCTGGCGGCGAGATTTTTGAGAGGAAGGGGAACTTCGCTCTCGCGTCGCGCTCGCCTTGATAACAAAGTGGCACGAAATAGCGAAAGCGAAGTTCCTCCTCGCTCTCAAAAATTTTGCAGCCAGCGTGCGCCGATGATAAGAGCGCCGCTGCGCGGAGCAAGCCAGCTCCTGCCACGCGCGCGATGCGCACTAAACTTTTGAAAAAGACTATACATCACAACTACAACTAATTTGCATATTAAAAAAAAGTTTAATCTGATTTCCGTTTTTTATGCCCATCTTTAATCGCGTTTAAAGTGCAGGGGCTTTGAGAAAAAAACAATCGACTTCTGGAGGAGTAAAAAATTCTAAACTAATCCGTGTTTTCAGGCCAAAACGCTTCCTGTAGTTCGTATAACTAGTACGGGATTCTGGCTCCTAAGCGTATGCATGGTCGCCTATGAACTAATTCTATTTTAGTTTACTTTTATTCTTTTACCAGAAGTGAACTCATGAATTCAAGGCGCATCAGGAAGAGAAGAAACACGTACAACGTCTTTTTTAGGAAGTGTTTTATATTTTTATCACATTTAAGTCTTAATTTTGCTCTGTTAATTTCTGTTTAGTTGGAAGTAAAAATGACATCATTGGTTGCTTGACAGGTTGGGAAGATAAAAGTGGCGTTTTCTAAAAATCTCAACAATATAGCCTGTGAATTACTTTAATATTCATCCTACTAGATATATTCTTCCAATATTCCAAGGCGTGTGCATCCCGAAACTACATCTTCGCATATAGTGTAAGCGTAAGTGATGGTAGGCAGACGGCAAATATTTATTTTTGTCCTTTTCGAGACCTTTACGACGAGCTCGCTTGAGTCGTTACATTTTCTTATCCTTTCAATATTTAGCCAGCATAACTTTGGGTCACAAATCCTGCCTATAACAAGATTAAAGTAAAGTTGCACTATAGGTAAAAAGGCTAACATGTGATATATATACAATGCAGATGTAACAAAACAAAAACAAATATTTTCCGCATCTGGCTAATTTCTTTGAGTCAAGCTTTGATTTAGGACGCTTCTAAAAAAAGAAAAGAAAAAAAAGCCATGATTGACTTTAAAACGTTAGGTTATTATTTCATCACATATCTATGATAGTTGTACAACGCATCATCTGGAAAAGCTCAAATACCAGAATCAAGACGAAATTTAAAAACAAAATCATTGTGCTTTTAGTACGAGCATATAATTTTTCAAAAGTTAAAATTACATAATTTGTTCGACAAGACAGGTCACGACGATGAAAATGCAATTATTTCAACGTCTCAACAAAGTAAACTTCACAACGCCTTCTTTTCGTCCTACATCTGACTGCTCCTTGCCGAGAGTATTCACTCTTCTGTTCGTATTTGTTTTGATTCACTGGTTTGTCTTTTCCTATTCGCAAAGTTCGTTTTTCTTTTTTCTTTAATGCTGTGTCTTTCGGTTTTTTTACCCATCAAGCTCGCATCCAGTCTCGGACATACCTTGACAAACACACCGATAATTCAGATCGCCAACTACATTACCTATAAATTTCCAGTACCGTAGCCAATATTGAAGCCGGTTTTATTTGTACTCAAACGGAAACTTCAATAAAGTTCTACAGCTATCGGCTGGAACATAATTTTAGGCACAGAAAGAACGTTCAAATAGCGCACCAGAGCAAATAGTAGCCTTTGCTTAGTAAGACGCTTTGTCTTTCCTCAGTACGAAACGCCCGAGATGCGGTTGAAGATACAGTGGTGTTAAATATGAGTAATTTGTAGGCCATACGTTGCTATCTAAACGCGCAATAAAGCAGTGAGATTTTGTATATACCATCTCGTTGTTCATTGAAGACCAGCTGAACAAAACAATTATATCTTTTTACAAAATTATTATTTCTTAAACAATCTGTAAACCATATAACTTCAAATACTAAGAAATTAACCAGAACTGTTAAAGGACATATGTAAACACCTGCGCGGATAACAGTCTGATCATCCGCATTCAATCCGCATCCGCGAACACTTCGTATCCGCATCCGAACTGCATACGCGATGTTTTTAAATAATTGGGTGATTTCATCTCAACTCAGGCACGGATTTAGGGTCGAATTTTTAATTTTGACGAAAAAAATATATGTTTTGGGGCAATTCCTATAATAGAAGAAGACGCAAACGGCAATGTCGTCGGATTTTTTGTTCTCAAGTTATGGACTGTTGAAGCGGCCAAGGTGGAAACTGGCGTTTTTCCAGCTTATCGGAGGTGCCATATTTCACTCCATCTTTTTTCCATACTTTTAACGCTACATCAATATAACTTTTTGGGAACACTCTAGACATAGGCTTTTTCATGCTAATTGAGCGTCGAGGTCATAACACTTTTAATGATTTTTGTTTTATTTGTCAAACCGCCTCTCTGCGACGATATTTGACGAAGTTCAGCAAGCTGTGCTGTGTGACCTAATCAACATATTTTTATGATCTTTATATCACCGTAAAGCTCCAATTAAGCTCTTTCTTTTGAGTATAATTTCAATATTTTGCAATAAGTATATAATGCGCTACATGTGCCTGAAAAACGAAAATGTCGAAAAACTAGCAAGTTTGGAGTCGATTTTCTCAAAAACCCCACTTTTTATTTCTTTTATTTTTTATTCACAGTTAGTTAATATAGTAGTCTATCCGAAACTACCAACAGAAATTGTAATATATTGTTTGTATGGCCGCTATTAACACTCGAATCTCGTGCTATGAGCATTTTGAACGGGACTTCGCACAGGCGCTCTGCTGAGCAGAATTTTGGCCTATGTAAGGTTTTCTATTTATCGTTAGCAGTTACCTCAATATCCAACCATAAACATTAATAAAATTTGGAGTAATGTACTTAAAAAAATTTACTTCGAAGTCCGTATCCACAAGTGCGGGCACAGCGCTTATTTCCTCCCAATACGGGGGAATGCAGATCGTTAGAGAATTTCTCTGGGGCCTTTTGCTTTCGGCTTTGAGTTTGAAATACCGAACTTGACATGTACTTGTCATATTTTTTATGTCAAACAGATATGCAGTGCATATACATATGTACGATTTAGTATCTGACGCTTAGGAAGTACGGTTTATTTTATGCGCGTACGGACTCTTTCGTAAAATAACAAGCATTTCGTGGCGTGTAAGGCTTCAAACGTGTTAGTCATGTGTTTAGGTTTCATTTCTATTTTCAGTGATTCATGCCGGGTTACTTAGACTTTTTTCTCTTGACTTAAGTTTGTCCGGGAGTCTAGATGTTACGTATCTTCTCCGTCAATACATAGGGCGAAGCTACACACATTGCAAATCACGCCAGTGCCAAGTAAATAAATATTGTTAGGATAAATATTGTTGCTTCACTGGCTTTTACGCTCAGATATTGAGGTAAGTAGTACTAACATTAAATAGAAAACCTTGCATACGTCAAAATTCTGCTCAGCTGAGCGTCTATGCGAAGTCCCGTTCAAAACTCTCACAGCACGAGATTCGAGTCCTAATAGCGGCCATACAAACAATATATTACAATATCTGTTGGTAGGTCCTGCCAGACTACTATATTACCTAACTGTAAATAAAGAATGAAAGAAATAAAAGGTGGTTTTTTTAGAAAATGGACTTCAAACTTGCAAGTTTTTCTAAAGAAAGACTTGCAAGTTTGAAGTCGATTTTCTAAAAAAACCCACCTTTTATTTCTTTTAATTTTTATTTACAGTTAGGTAATATAGTAATCTGTCAGGACCTACCAAAAGAAATTGTAATATATTGTTTGTATGGCCGCTATTGGGACTCGAATCTCGTGCTGTGAGAGTTTTGAACGGGACTTCGCATAGACGCTCAGCTGAGCAGAATTTTGACCTATGTAAGGTTTTCTATTTAATGTTAGTACTACTTACCTCAATATCTGAGCGTAAAAGCCAGTGAAGCAGCAATATTTATTCTAACAATATTTATTTACTTGGCACTGGCGTGATTTGCAAGGTGTGTAGATTCGCCCTATGTATTGACGGAGAAGATACGTAACATCTAGACTCCCGGACAAACTTAAGTCAAGAGAAAAAAGTCTAAGTAACCCGGCATGAATCACTGAAAATAGAAATGAAACCTAAACACATGACTAAAACGTTTGAAGCCTTACACGCCACGAAATGCTTGTTATTTTACGAAAGAGTCCGTACGCGCATAGAAGAAACCGTACTTCCTAAGCGTCAGATACTAAATCGTACATATGTATATGCACTGCATATCTGTTTGACATAAGAAAATATGACAATTACATGACAAGTTCGGTATTTCAAACTCAAAGCCGAAAGCAAAAGGCCCCAGAGAAATTCTCTAACGATCTGAATTCCCCCGTATTGGGAGGAAATAAGCGCTGTGCCCGCACTTGTGGATACGGACTTCGAAGTAAATTTTTTTAAGTACACTACTCCAAATTTTATTAATGTTTATGGTTGGATATTGAGGTAACTGCTAACGATAAATAGAAAACCTTACATAGGCCAAAATTCTGCTCAGCAGAGCGCCTGTGCGAAGTCCCGTTCAAAACGCTCATAGCACGATATTCGAGTGTTAATAGCGGCCATACAAACAATATATTACAATTTCTGTTGGTAGTTTCGGATAGACCACTATATTAACTAACTGTGAATAAAAAAATAAAAGAAATAAAAAGTGGGGTTTTTGAGAAAATCGACTCCAAACTTGCTAGTTTTGCGAAATTTTCGTTTTTCAGGAACATGTAGCGCATTACATACTTATTGCAAAATATTGAAATTATACTCAAAAGAAAGAGCTTAATTGGAGCTTTACGGTGATATAAAGATCATAAAAATATGTTGATTAGGTCACACAGCACAGCTTGCTGAACTTCGTCAAATATCGTCGCAGAGAGGCGGTTTGACAAATAAAACAAAAATCATTAAAAGTGTTATGACCTAGACGCTTAATTAGCATGAAAAAGCCTATGTCTAGAGTGTTCCCAGAAAGTTATATTGATGTAGCGTTAAAAGTATGGAAAAAAGATGGAGTGAAATATGGCACCTCCGATAAGCTGGAAAAACGCCAGTTTCCACCTTGGCCGCTTCAACGGTCCATAACTTGAGAACAAAAAATCCGACGACATTGCCGTTTGCGTCTTCTTCTATTATAGGAATTGCCCCAAAACATATATTTTTTTCGTCAAAATTAAAAATTCGACCCTAAATCCGTGCCTGAGTTGAGATGAAATCACCCAATTGTAACTGCATTCAATCCGCGCCCGCATACAATTATTTCCGCGTCCGAACAGCATCCGCAAAATTCGGAAGTGCATCCGACCATAAATCCGCCTCATTCATTTTACATCATGAAATAAAGCAGGAATACAAATTTTAAAAGTATATATGTTGGATGGTATCCTATAAGCCGTCTGCTAACATTTGTACAATGAACTCTTTGTGTCAAAATACAGTGAAAGTAAATTATATCAAATTTTGGTTTATCGTAATTACTAAAATAAGAGATCATTCTTCGCGTCGCAGGAAAGATAATGGCAGTTATAAGATAGCCTTCGGAGTCCGGGACGATGACACTCCTTCGAGAAGATACGCTCAAAAGGAAAGAATTTCTTATATTTAGTTTCCTTTTTCTTTGGAGAACCTACTTCAAGCAGACGAATACTTTGTAAACATGAAAATTAACAAAGGACAGACTAATAACATTGTGTCATTTCATTTAGGCCAAACAGTGAAAAAGTGTGAAAGGAAAGGCGCTCACTCATCACAGCAAAGTAAGACTAACTAACGCTTAGCAGCATGCTCGGACTTAAAAACAACTCAGTGCCAACTGTCGAGAAAAAAAACGCACATACACGCGACGTTTTACTTATCGAGGTTGTTGTGTAGAACAAACAGAATATCGTCAACATAGACATGGTCACTTCTGGAGTCTCCTGGCCCCGAAGAGACCTCGGAAGTTGCCATTTCCACCATCATTAAAGTTCTAAATGGACATTCACCCTCTTCAACATCCTATCATTTCGGTCATAATCCACACGACTCATTTGTACAATACCATTCCATCGTCATTAGAAGCGGTGCCGCAGGCTCTTGAAAGCATAGGCGATTTGCCTTTCTGCAACGCCGCCGCTCTCCTCAGCTGAAACAGAAAAAAAACAAACAAAAAAACGTAACATAATATTTAATTTTACGCGAATAAGCCACTTGCAAGTTTCTACTTTCTTGTGGCTTGTACGTTTGAATTTTCTTTGTCCAAAGAACGTTTTCCGCTCTTTCCCTGCAAAACCAGAACACTCTTTCCCGGGACAGCTGATGCTCCTGCTTTCTTTTACTATTTTTAAGGCCAGCATTTTTTGACGAGGTAGAACGTTCTAAAGTGATCTTTCGTGAGAATCAAATATTCCTTGAGAGAAATATCAAATTTCTCCCCGATTGGCACCTTTTTATCTCAGAGACTACTTCCCCCGCAATACATTTGAGGATGCACTTTATAGTTTAACTCACTTTTTCCTCTAAACTTTATGGTCCTCACGTTTATGGGCCGCCTCTGCAAAAAATGTAGATCCGGACCCGCGGATATCCGCATCCGATCCGCTTTCGCAGCCCCTGGCATCCGCATCTGATCCGCAATCTGCCAAATCAGGTTCATTTTTTTCCTCATTCGCCAGTTTACTGCGGATTATCCCGGGTAATCCGTGGATATTCAGAACTCTAGACTAATGCAAAGGAAAAAAAAAGATTTTTCTTAAACAGCCTGGATGGAAAAAAGGATATTATAAAGTACCTTTACAACGAAAAAAAAAAAAAACTCGGAGGACACTTAAGCACTTATGAGCTGTGAATGCGAAAACATAAATGTGAAATGGACCTTTTTCGAGTAACGAGCGCCGTCTGGGGAGTTGTCTGCGAACTAAAAATGAAGAGCAACCTTACATGCATCCTCTGTCAAAACACAATAACACCCTACTGAAAAAAAAACCATTTGGCGCCTATATGAAAGTAAACGGGTTCATACCGGTAACAGTTTAGCTATACCGGTCACCAGTTTGTCAAAGGGGTCGCCCGTATGGCTCAAAGGGGTCCCCCGTATGAGCCATAACGGTCACCTATTTGGGCAAACAGGTCACTCCTTTGGCAAACGGGTCACTCGTCTGATCAAATGGGCTACTCGTTTGAGCAAAGTTGTCGCACGTTTGCTCAAACCGGTGACCATATTGCACAGACGGGTGACCGGTGACCGGCAAACTGTACCGGTTTAATCAAACGGCTCTCCGGAGCCCGTTTGATACTGAACGTACCGATCGGCGGCATGGGCACGCCTATTTCAGCCGTGGCAGCCTGTTTCCGGAAAGCCGCGGGAGCGCCGGTTTATCGGTTTACAATCGTCCGCGTAATGCAAGTAATGATATTTATATTTTGATTGCGCTGATGTTCGCTTATACTGCAACTGCAATAAGCGATTTTTTTTAATACGTAAACGTGCGACGTTGGCGAGCCGATATTTTTGACAGAACTTTAAAAATTTGGCGTTCTTTGTTGCCTCAATTTACTTATTCAGCTCGAATCTCTCTCGCAGAGGACGCGACCGCGTGAAAGAATATATTTCTAGACTCCATTTCACCTCAATTCAAGACTCAACGAAGGTAACGCGCGAACACGTGGCTGCAAGAACATCGAGCATTGCGAGAGCAGGCCCGCCGTTGCAGCAGTCAAATTACGAGCTCGCGCTGGGTGCTTTTTTGGCTCGGGCGCAAGCCGAGCTTCTGGCCGGCGCCCTTTCCAGCGTTCCAGCGTGCTGAAATGCGCGCGTTTCGCCTGCTTTCCGAGGCTGCAAACGCGGCGTGCAGTGGCAATTCCAAGAGAGGAGGAAAGCACGTGTACAGCGGTTGGTGCACCCTCTCCCCTAGCATTGACTGCATTGCCACAAAATACTAACCGCAAGTCTTTTTTATTTTTTTATAGAATGCATGAGGAGAGGGTGGGGGAGGTTGTCCCGGTGTCCTGCGCCTTGACCTCGCCGTCGCCCCTTCCCTCCTCTCTGGTCAGCTCTGTCACGTGACCAGAGAGAGGGAGGGCACGCTACACGCTGATAAGCAGAGCCAGATCCGGCAGCGCGCGCGTTGGCAGTCGCTTTTTCTTTGTCTGCTTGTTGTCCGTTGCAACTTCGTTTGTCCTACCTGCTTCGATCTGCCGCCTTTCCCTGCGGTCTTATTAGGATGTCTCTCGACAACGTATTGGATGTGCACCAAAGCTATCAGTGTTCGAAAAGTCCTACGCGTATATCGGCAACAAGCGATTCTTCAAAGAAGTCAGGAATTCTTGCGGTTTGGTTGGGTTCGGCAAATGACAGCTTGTGCGCCGCATCGTGTTGAAACTTCAAGGAGCCTTCCTTCTCGTTTCAGTGTTTGTGTGGTTGTCCTGCTTTGACCGTGTCGACATTTATCTTGGATTACATCTTTCAAGTCCGCTGTTATTATGGTAAGTGCATTCCTACCTACTTGTTGGCAACGATTGACCGTTCTTCTACGGGTACACGTCGAGATTATCTATAGAATTATGCAGCGTCTGTTCTCGCGGCAGCCGGGAGAATAATTTTTCCGAAAGTCTACCATTCTAGTCTAGAATTACTTCGGTTCTTGTTTGCTTTGCAATCTTCTCAGTTGTATAAAAGCTTAGGGTGCCTCTTCACATTTCACAGATCGCTTGCACGTTTGTACTTGTCTACGGAATAGGCTGTAATAAACTTTTATGAGAATTGAAAACAATATTTTGTGTCTGTTTTCCTGCCCATTTGCAAGCACCTGCGCGAGCACATTTTTTCTACGTGTTTCCTCCCTGTTATAAATAGGCTTATGAGTTTCGGGATGTCTTAAATAAGTTTAAGATAACCAACCTTCCGGACGATACCCATTTAGGGCTAGCAAATATATTTGCCTATCCGAATGGCGCGTTCAAATGTGTGGTCACGTGGCTGGTCGAATGAGGCACCCGTATCAAACGGGCACCCGTATCAAACGGGTACCCGTTTCAAACGGGTACCCGTATCCCATAATCACGTTTGATCCAAACAGATCGACAAGTTTGCCACCCGTTTAATTCAAACGGGTCGACCAGTTTGCCACCCGTTTGAATTTCAAATGGTTTTTCCCAGTAAGGCATCGTGTCGTTGTATCCGTTTTCAGTGCTTTTAATACCCCATACTACCGATACAAAAAAGCAAAGCGTCAAAATAGACTAAAGACGCGGGAAGATAGATGCTGACAATGTTGCTGTCGCCACTGTCGCAGAGCACCATCCCGGAGCCGTGCGAAAATGGCGACAAAAAAGTGTTTCTAGTGGAAAAAAAAAACATCTGAAATTTAAACAGGTGGCAAACTGGTAGACCTGTCTGAATAAAACGGGTGGCAAACTTGTCGATCCCTTTGGATCAAACGTGACTATGGGATACGGGTACCGGTTTGAAACGATGCCCGTTTGATACGGGTGCCCTTTCGATACGGGTGCCGTTCGATTCGGGTACCCGTTCGACCTGGCACGTGGCCGCACATTTGAACGCGCCATTCGGGTAGGCAAACTATTCGCTAGCCCTAAATGGGTCTCGTCCGGAAAGTTGGTTATCTTAAACTTATTTAAGACGTCCCGAACGTCATAAGCCTATTTATAACAGGAAGGAAACACCTATAAAAAATGTGCTCGCGCGGGTGCTTGCAAAGGGGCAGGAAAACAGACACAAAATATTGTGTTCAATTCTCGTGGAAGTTTATTTCAACTTATTCCGTAGACAACTAAAACGTGCAAGCGATCTGTGAAATCTGAAGAGGCACTCTAAGCTTTTATTTAACTGAAAAGATTGCAAAGCAAACAAGAACCGATGTAATTCTAAACTATAATGACAGACGTTCGGTGAAATTATTCTCCCGGCTGCCGCTAGAATCGACGCTGCATAATTTTATAGATAATCTGGAAGAGTACGCGTAGAACGGTCAATCGGTGCCAACAAGTAGGTTGCAGTGCACTAAACATAATAACAGCGGACTTGAAAGATGTAATCCAAGATATATGTCGACAGGGTCAAAGCTGGACAACCACACAAACGAGAGCGCTGCTTGAAGTTTCAACACGATGCGCCGCACAAGCAGTTATTTGCCGAACCCAACCAAACCGAAATAATTCCTGACTTCTTCGAAGAATCGCTTGTTGCCGATACACTCTAAGAAAAAAGGTAGTCATATGTGACTACTTTTGAGGTGGTAAAACGTTGTCCCAAATATAACGACCCACAGGGTAAAAATGACGAACCCACACGCAGGCAAAAAGCAGGTAGTGAAAGTTGACCACTCCTAAAGCAACATGGCGGCCGGTTAGCGAGGCTCGAATTCCCCGGTAAGGCCTAACAAAGAGCACGGCTTTTCGGCCGAGTGAGAGAATAGAGCGCATAAGCCTATTCGACGTGTTTTAAGCTTACGATGGGCCAGCTGAACAAAGAAACCACGCATAAAAACACCATTCACACTGCTGGACTAACAACTGTTTAATGCTCTTCCTTTTCTTTTCCTCTTTGCGAGTGATTGAAAACTTCTTTTTCTTTTTATCCCGTAATTCATAATTTCTTTTTCTTTTTCTTTTTCTTTAGGTCACTTTTCGATTTTTTGCTTTACTGGTTTTTTGGCGTTTCCTCATCCTTTTTTTAGGGGTGAGGCTGGCGCATTCTTCTTTCTTTTATCCTTGCCCGGACACCGTGGCTCCCCGCAGGAACGCTTCCTCCTTGTGGTCGAGTGCAACTGAAGGGGCACTAACACAGTCCTCTCCGTTGTCCTTGATGGCTAGGGCCTCTAGCAATTCACGCGCGAGTTGGTTTCTGTGTTTTCCCACAATGCTAACTTCGTGTAGTTTTGCCTGACATTCGCATGTACGGCAGTGAGCTGCTAGGTGTCCGGCTGCTGTTAAGGCTCGTAAAGATGCGGCATGCTCTCTTGTTCTATCGTTAATACAACGTCCTGTTTGGCCTATATAACATCTCCCACATGTCATGGGAATCTTATATATGACCTCTTTTTGGCATTGGGCATACTTGGTCTTGTGTGCCACGTCACATTGATTTTCGTTTGTGTTTTGTTCTTTGTTGATTTTCCCACACATGGAAGAAGCCTTGTTCGGCGCGGAACATACGACGTGTACCCCTTGCCGGCTCGCTATCTTCTTTAGCTTGTGGGTAATGCCATGAAGATATGGCACCACCACTATGGGGCTTCCAGGTTTCTTTTTGGTAGTTGTACGTCTCTCGGACCGCGCTTCAAGTTCTTGCAAATCTTTTCGCAAATTGATGTCAGAAGCGTGTGCGGGTATCCAGCTTCAAGAAGCCTAGACATTTGTATGTCAAAACTTCTCGCAACTTGGTGGGCACAGGACTTTTTTAAGGCGGATGTAAGCGCTGTGGTGGCGACCCCTCTTTTTACGTTCTTTGAGTGTTCTGAGTCGAACGGTAGAAATCTTTTGCAGGAACGAGCCTGATACCTCCAACATACGTGGCCTTCTTTGAAATCTAAGGTGAGATCGAGAAACCTTATAGATTCATTTACAGGTAGTTCATGAGATGCAACATTGCCTCTGGATTTTCGCTAGGCATCCAAGACATGTACTATTCCATTCCACACGCGAACCTCATGAAAGTACTTCGGAAGACCATTGAAGAGCAAGGCATCACAATATTCCAAAACGCGGCGGGAATGTCACTAGACAGCTTTTTGGAGCTGTTACGAGTGTACCTAACGGCGACGGTAGTGACACATCAAGATCAAAAATTTGTCCAGAAGAGCGGAGTGTGCATCGGATCAAGAGTGGCGCCGTACCTCAGTGACGTGTTCCTCGCAGCATGCGGAATTGCCATCCAACAAGTTTTGAAAGATCCCCGGGTCGAAGCCATCTTCCGGTATGTCGATGACTTCTTGATTCTTTGCAACGAGAAAACGGAAGAGCCAAGCAACGGATGCCGAGAATACGTGATGACATGCTTTGAACAGAGCTGCATGGGTTTGACATTCACTCATGAACTACCTGTAAATGAATCTATAAGGTTTCTCGATCTCACCTTAGATTTCAAAGAAGGCCACGTATGTTGGAGGTATCAGGCTCGTTCCTGCAAAAGATTTCTACCGTTCGACTCAGAACACTCAAAGAACGTAAAAAGAGGGGTCGCCACCACAGCGCTTACATCCGCCTTAAAAAAGTCCTGTGCCCACCAAGTTGCGAGAAGTTTTGACATACAAATGTCTAGGCTTCTTGAAGCTGGATACCCGCACACGCTTCTGACATCAATTTGCGAAAAGATTTGCAAGAACTTGAAGCGCGGTCCGGGAGACGTACAACAACCAAAAAAGAAACCTGGAAGCCCCATAGTGGTGGTGCCATATCTTCATGGCATTACCCACAAGCTAAAGAAGATAGCGAGCCGGCAAGGGGTACACGTCGTATGTTCCGCGCCGAACAAGGCTTCTTCCATGTGTGGGAAAATCAACAAAGAACAAAACACAAACGAAAATCAATGTGACGTGGCACACAAGACCAAGTATGCCCAATGCCAAAAAGAGGTCATATATAAGATTCCCATGACATGTGGGAGATGTTATATAGGCCAAACAGGACGTTGTATTAACGATAGAACAAGAGAGCATGCCGCATCTTTACGAGCCTTAACAGCAGCCGGACACCTAGCAGCTCACTGCCGTACATGCGAATGTCAGGCAAAACTACACGAAGTTAGCATTGTGGGAAAACACAGAAACCAACTCGCGCGTGAATTGCTAGAGGCCCTAGCCATCAAGGACAACGGAGAGGACTGTGTTAGTGCCCCTTCAGTTGCACTCGACCACAAGGAGGAAGCGTTCCTGCGGGGAGCCACGGTGTCCGGGCAAGGATAAAAGAAAGAAGAATGCGCCAGCCTCACCCCTAAAAAAAGGATGAGGAAACGCCAAAAAACCAGTAAAGCAAAAAATCGAAAAGTGACCTAAAGAAAAAGAAAAAGAAAAAGAAATTATGAATTACGGGATAAAAAGAAAAAGAAGTTTTCAATCACTCGCAAAGAGGAAAAGAAAAGGAAGAGCATTAAACAGTTGTTAGTCCAGCAGTGTGAATGGTGTTTTTATGCGTGGTTTCTTTGTTCAGCTGGCCCATCGTAGGAAGATGCCTCCCTTCTTCTCGAGTCCGCTTGGGGGCGCGTCAGTAGAAGGAGGAAGACTCGCCGTTGCTGCCTTTTACCTCCATTTTTCTTAGAGTGCAGGGTCAGGGCCCGCAGTCGAGGCGGCCGTGGCAGCCGAGTTACGAAATGTGATCGAACAGGCCGAGGCCCAAGCCCGCCGCTATCGCAGCTGATCGCAGCCGCCCGGTGTGCGTAGCAGTGTCGGCATCGTTTCGAAGCTTAGCGGTTTATGACGGATGTGTTTAAACTTCTTTCTTTGTGAATGTCGAAAACGCCGCGGCAGAAGAAACGACTGAAGGACCGACCTCGTCGTCTTGGCCCCTGCGTAAACGGCTTAGATCAACCTGGGTGCCCAAATCTTGTTTATCAAACAGCGCGCTGATGAAGCTTGTAGCAATGATATTTGTATAGTTTTCCTTGGCGTCGGGGATAATGAGGACTTTAATTTTCCTTCCATCGGTCTGGGTTTTTTTATGCCTGTTTTGGTAAATAAAAAAAAATTAAAAAAAACTTAACGAAAAAAAACAAAAAAACACCGCTTTTTCCAGGGATCGAACCTTCGACCACTTGGTTAGTAGTGCGGTGTTTTACCCCTGCGCCAACTGAACAGGGAGGAACTGGATCTCCTCCTTTCATCCAAACTTCCCTTCCTCCCTTATCTGGGCAACTTGACCACAACAAGGAGGAACAGTCGCCGTTGCTACCTTTCTCCTCCTTTTTTTCTTAGAGTGTAGGTGCTCCGGTAGGTTTGATTTTTTTAATCGGTGTTCGAACGTTTCACAAATACCTATTCGATCTCCAAACACCCAACATAAGGATCGCAACACACCATAAAATACTCGCCTCCGAGCACAGCGTATATGCTTCAATATTCTTACTTTTGTGCGTTTCTCTCATAGACTTGCGTGTATTGCCTGGTGTCAAGCGATGGCCCCGGTGGCGACACCGACTGGCTGCCGATCCGCGATCGAGCCACTACAATAGAGAACAGTGGTGAACACTGTTCGTTTTACAGTGATAGAGATTATGGGCTCTTCGCCTCTGGAAGTGACGTCCGTTGTTGTAGTTGTTGAGGTTGAAGTTGTTAATGTTGTAGTTTGCGTTGTACGGTGCCCGTCGTAGGCGCGAAATCATTGAAAAAGAGCGCCCGCTGCCCGCATGAATCGAACCCGGGTTCGCTGCGTGCGAAACGCAGGCTTTACTGAGCTACACCACGCAGTTAACAACCAGTGATATATAGGGTTTTGTAGTACGCGATGCCCAATGCAAGCGGTGTCTGGAAAACAAATTGCCTCTAATAAAATACTGCTGTAGCACTGTCAATAGGAAAACCTCGTGCTGATAGACGCGCTTTTACGCGCTCGGAGCAAAAAATAAAAAATGAATAAAAGCCTTGGGAACAAAATGGTGAGATGTCTATTTTGTTCCGAAGCTTTGTTCACGCACCCCAGGGTGCGTGAACGTGATGCCGATGACCAGTGACTTTGCCGTGACATCGAAGCTATCGCTTTGACTGCATTTGGGGGATCGGTGGCCGAGGAGTTCGAAGAAGACGACGAGCTGAACGGCCGCGTTGGAAATGGGCTCCGTAAAGTTCAGTTCCAGTTCAGAAAGCGTTTATTGGCCATAAAATAAGGGTAAGGGAAGGGGAGTGCGTCGGCGGCTGCGAGGTCTGGACGCTGGCAAAAAAGAAAGGATGAAAACTAGGCTAAATGAAGATATCCAGCTTCGCCTCGTAGATGAAATCTATGAGACTTCGGAGGATGCTTCTCTTGTTGTCCTCTTCGCCTGGCGGGTGTGTCCAACCTTCCAGAGAAGTGATGTTACTCGGTCGATGCTTCGACCTGGTGGCCTTGTATTTGGGGCATTCCCACAACAAGTGAAAAGTGTCCGCCTTGGCGCCCATATTGCACTTGGTGCAGGTGCCGGATCTCTTCCCGCGGCTCCAAGATGCTATGCGCGCTGGTGTTAATGTTGTGTCTGTTCTGATCCTGGTCAGGAGGACCTTGGCCTCTCTTCCAAACCCTGTTGGCAGAGGAGGGTTTGGTGTTGAGGAAGTTTCTCCCAGAGTGTTGATTGGTATTCTTGCCTGATTTGGGCACGTTCCTCTCCTGGATCGTACCCTCCATCGTTGCAATCTTCCTCTCGTGCTCGACTAGCCGGTGCCCGATCGCGGACGGGAGCGTAGCCGTGATCGTGGTCTTGCAATGAAGGTGTATCGTCTCGGTCACGGGGAGCGAGAAGGGACGCGCGGGCGAGTCGATGCACCTCTTCGTTGCCGGGTATTCCTGCGTGCGCTGGAACCCAGGCTATTCTCGTAGTCGTGCCTCTTGCTAGTAGCAGTGAGGCGAGTTTCTTGATATTACGCACTTCTACGCTAGGGCTTCTTGATTTTTTGCATTCTTTTACCACTTCCTGAGAGTCCGTAAATATCCGGAGATGCTCTGGTGGTGGTTCAGGTAATGCAAGGGCCGTCTCGAGGGCAAGGCGGACTGCTGCTAGTTCTCCCCTTTCACCGAGGTGCGGGCTGGAAGGTTCTTGGTTGCGCTTGTGCCTAGTGTTGGAAAGATAACAGCCGCAGTCTTTAGAGTGACTGGGCCGTCTATCGAAGCAGTGTCCGTGTATGCAGCCACGATTCCGTTCGTTCCTTCTTCCCACGCCTCCGTCATCTTGATGTGTGCCCTAGCGAGGCGGTCTTGTTGCTTTTGTCGCCCTTCCGCGTGCTTGGTTTGTTTTCAGTGATTTCTGCATGATCTTCCCATGGCGGGAGTTCCTGTGGTAGCTTGGGTAGGTCTCCGGTACATCTCAGTAAGAGTTCCAGGATCCTTCTCCCCTGTCGTGTGTGCTTAAGTCTCTCCCGTGTGCGACCGTGCGGGCAACAACGATTTCGTGTAGGGAGTTAATCTGAGCGTGTTCGTTCAGCTTGCCCAGGGGGCAGAACTTGGGCAGGCCTGTGATTATTCTTTTCGCTTGGTTGTTCAAAGCTTCGAGCTTCTGCCATTGCGCCTTGGTCAGCCAGTAGTGCCGAGCCCCGTAGCAGACACGCGAAACTACTAAAGCTTTGACCATTCTTCTGGCAATTTCTTCTGTCGCTCCACCCCTTGCGCTACAGATGCGCCGAATGGCATTAAGGGCAGAGTTGCAATGTTTTAGTGTGTCCTGGAGCCAGATGTCTGCCTTGCCGGTCTCCTCGATAGTGATCCCTAATATCTTGACAGACGTGGATGGCTCGATTCGCTTGCCTGCAAGAACGAGGTTTAGTTGTTCTGCGATCTTGGCGAGACGGTGTCTTTTCGGTGCGATTACGGTGTATTTGGTTTTCTCCGGAGAGGCTTGCATTTTTACCCTGCATAGGTGGGCTTCGATTGTATCTAGGCCCGCTTGTAGAGTATCTTGCTGTCTTGCAATGTCGTCGTTCTTGGTCCATATCGAGACGTCGTCCGCGTACACGGTGAAGCCCAAGTTGGGATCTTTGCAAGTTCGTGAGGCAGGGCTGCCATCGCGATATTAAAGAGCGTTGGCGAGAGCACGGAGCCTTGTGGGACTCCTACTCGGTTCACTCTCGGTTCGCTGTCGTGCGAGCCGCAGCGTACCGAGAACGTTCTCCCTTCAAGGAAGTTCTTGACAAAGTTCAGCGGCCTTCCGACTATGCCGAGTCTTCGGGCTTCGTTGATGACTGATGCGTGTGGGACCGAGTCAAAAGCTTTCTTAACATCAATCGCCACAATTGTTCTGATGGTTGCGCGGTTGGGGTTGATGTTTCGTATTACGTCAGCCGATATGAGGGCGAGGCTTTCTTGCGTTCCGAGACACTGGTCGAAACCCTGTCTGGGCGGGGTGGAAGGCGTCCGTAGATTCTAGATGCCATACGATTCTTGCAAGTACCATTCGTTCCATCAACTTGCATGTGCATCGACGTTGAGAGATTGGCCTGTAGCTGGAGAGTGCACCTTTGTCTTTGCCCGGCTTGGGAATCGGAATGACGAGGAATGCTTCCACTGCTGGGAAGTTTGCCAGTTTCCAGATCTGGTTGATCAGGTCTAGGAGTTGTTCTTTCGTGTTGTCTGGGAGGTTTCGTAGCATAGCCATGGTGATTTTGTCTGATCCCGGTGCCGTGTGCAACTTCCCTTGATTCAAGGCGCACTCGAGTTCTCCGCGGGTAAAGAGACGGTCCATCTCGTGATCGGGAGCCAGAATTTCTTGATAGTAAGGGGAGGCGCAGCCGGCTAGGTCAGGTTGAGGAAAGAAGAGATCTCCCGATATTCTTGCCAACTGTTCCTCAGACTTGTTCAGTTTGAGAGCTAGTGTCTGCGTCGCTCCTTTAGTCTTCTTTTTTCCGAGCAAGGCTCGACTCGTAGCCCAGAGCTTCCTGATCGAGGTCTTGTCGGAAAGTGAAGCGCTGCAATCTCAGCCAGCGGCGTGAGTCTAGTTTTTGGGCATACACCTTTGCATCCACCGTCGCTCTAGTAATGGCTCGCCTGCCTTGTGGGGTTTCGTACCCTTTCGGTACTTCTGCACCGCTTGCAGTCGCTTGGCCCAGAGGTTGAGAAGGAAAATATCAGGGTTAGGAGCGTCTTCTTCGACGTTTGTCTTGATTGTGGCTGCCTGCAGGGCGCTGTTAAGGAGGTTCTCGAAGCTGGACTCTTCGGATTTGTCTTCCCTCAGGACGTC